>PNEQ01001569.1:16459-75270 GCA_003012365.1 Medauroidea extradentata | reverse complement strand
TTGCACTAACCAATATTTGTTGTAGTTGGTTGCACTGCAAAATATGTTTTGTTTTGAGCAAGAAAATTATTTTCATTGTTGTATTCACTCTATGGTGTGTGAGGTTATGTTGGTGCAACAGTCGTAGATTTTACCATATTTTTTGTATTATATATTGTGATTATTGGTTAGTCGGACTGTGCATTGTATTGTGTATTGTGTATTTAAATTACAGACTTCAAATTTGGTAGGAATATTCTATGTAACTATCTTAGTTTGCCTTACCACTTTTACTTAAATAAGTAGTGTTTTACCATTTAAAAAAAAAAAATATTTTTTTTTTTTTTTGACCAAAAATATTACTAAAATGTAAATTTTTTTAAAATTAAAAAAAAGAGAGCTACATAAATAATTTTGGTAGGGAAGGCACAAGCAGGTATGCTGAATTATGTGCCAAAATCCCAAGTTGATACGATTGATAGTTTCTTAAATAACTGTACCTGAATGTGAGATGTTTTCCCATTTAAACACACGTACTTTATAAAAGGTACTCGCTCCCCTTAACCGCCCTGATTGCAGCGCCAAAGACGCACAACACTCTCGGTGACTTGGAGAACTGCAGCCAAACAACAAGGGGGTCAAGTTTCCAGGCGAGTGTCCAGACTTGTTATTCCACGGCCGGGACCTGGACAGTAAAAAGTGTCCATTTTACAGCGAGAAACCTATAATGCTGCTATGTGCGGGTTTACTGAATTTGTTAACGAGAAAACTTTATTTAAAAACTACGTCTGAAAATTTTGATTGAACCACAAATGAATCATTACAGGCGTTATCTTGCACAATTCATGTCTATACTGATATTGAAATATGTATTTGAATTACAGGAAATATATTCTTTGGATATGTTTGCCTGAACTGATGAATTTGATGTTGCCTAACCTTTTCAATGTTGAATTATTTTTACAACTTTATAAAAATAAATTGAGACTTTAATACCATATCATTTCTGTACAATTCTTGGCCATACATTAAGTTACTTCAAACATTTATTATTTTAAATATATATTATTTTTACGAGAAAGATGAATACAATTAATTCTGTGTGTTAAACAACAGAATCACTGTCTGAGAAAACTCGGGCGAGAAAGAGAAGGAATGAACTAGACCATAGATGCCCTTTTTCCCATTCACGATGGACTAGAACAGCGATGGCCAACTTTTCACTTTCGAGAGCCAGACAGGATTTTCAAATTCACCCAAGGTCATATGCTTGCGTCTTTATTATTATTATAATTATTATTTAATTTGATAACTCCTTAACAATATTTTTCCTTTCAACTTTGATTTGCAATGACAAAGCGAAACAGAAATTTATATGTATTTTACGATAAAATTTTAAAAAGATGATAGTTCAAAGGTATAATTAATTAAAAAATTACGATCAGTCAAAAATTATAAAATATAAAAATTTGATCACTTCCTTTAAAAACACTGTCACGGAAAATATTGAAAACGGACATTTTTAATAAATAAATACATTATGTGTCTGTGTGTGTGGGTGTGTTAGTCGTGTTAAACAAAACTGTTTATCACCATAGTTTACTATTACAACATACATCCATGTAAATACATTTGTTTCTTGCTGAGGATGTATGTTCTCGATAATGACGAATAAAACTTATGACTATTGTGCTTAATTCATTTAATAAACAATTTTCTGTTGCTACCAGCACTTTTTTACCTTCAGGATATTTTGATAGTTTTCGGCTCTTACAACCTCTAGATCGCGTTGTTGTTTCGCCACCTTAAACATAGGAAGAACAGTTTCAGTACAGTTATTGCCTATTTTATGCAGTGAGAAATTAACTTTCCCAGTGCATATTTCCTTATGTCATCGTGTTACAAAAAGTTAATTTGGCAATATTGGTAATTAGACACTGCTGCGATAGTTAATTAATAATTAATACAACAATGCTGCTTTTCATCTAAACTACGTTTATAATAAACATTAACTACTGCTCTTGTTTGGCAGAGCGTGAAACAGTTTTTAAAATATCGCTGTAAGTTGAAGAAAAAGGAATAACATTGCCAATTACCAGTACTGCCAAATTAACCGAGTCTTCCCTATGAGTTTAAATAGTATATAGTGTTTAATTATTCATTGACAGCACGAACATAAAAAAAAAAAAAAGGAACAATCCGGCTCAATTGTGCATTCCAGACTCGGCAAGGTTGTTTTTGAATTATGAGATAAAATTCTCATTAAATCACGTGGTGTTATCTTACAAATAGGAAACCAAAATAACTTATGTGAGAAGATACAAATTGGAAACCAAAATAACCTATGTGTGAAGATACAAATAGGATACCGAAATAAACCCATGTGTGAAGATACAAATAAAATACCGAAATAACTTGTGTGTGAAGATACAAATAGGAAACCGATATAACCTATGTGTGAAGATACAAAAAGGAAACCAAAATAACCTATGTGTGAAGATACAAATAGGATACCGAAATAAACCCATGTGTGAAGATACAAATAAAATACCGAAATAACTTGTGTGTGAAGATACAAATAGGAAACCAAAATAACCTATGTGTGAAGATACAAAAAGGAAACCAAAATAACCTATGTGTGAGGATACAAATACGATACCAAAATAACCTGTGTGTGAAGATAGTGGATGCGTGTAATTGACGGTAAGGTAAGACAATGGGACTTGACGTCTTCGACGACAGCGAGGTCATTACAGACGGTAATATACAACCAGAGATTAACTCAAAAGTGATATATTTGTTACCAAGTATGATGGAAATTGTATCGATTATATAGTAGATACTTCAACATAACCTTAAAATAATTAAACGTTTTTCATTTCAAAATTTGTTTTTTTATTATTTTAAAACAGTTAACGGAATTTCACAGAATAACAAGTTACATGCCAAATTTGGCTCGAGTAGGCAAAATAGTTTTTTTATTTTTATTTATTTACTTTTTTAAATGATGTAAGAGCATTACTTCCTCAAAAGAAACTCTCTTTCAAAAGATGGCAAAATATACTATATGTTAAAAAATATTGCTGTATTTGGGTGATATTTTCATGCATACGAATTACGGTTGAAACTGGTTAAAAATTATTGTTTAGTCTATACTAAAGTGTAATCTAAAATAACTATGTAGGTGATATTATAAAACACTGTTCTAACTATTTAAAACCGATAAAAAGTTAATATTCCCTTCTATATTTCACACGGGAACTAGGTAATAAATTTGCCAGAAATAAGCGCAGTAGAGAGATGTAATTGTAAAGATACTTTTATTTTTTAAATTTCTTCCTATAAAACTGGTAAGTTACTATTTTTAATGTATATAATTATTTGTTCCTGCAAACCAAGTTAAGTTAATATTAATTAGTACAATTTTATGATAAATATGATAGTTTACCTTAAAATATAAGATTATTAAAATTGTAGAATATATGTTTTAGACATCGAAGTCACGTGTTTTATACTGCCTGCTGCTGATTATTTTACCTGCTTAACTTGGCGGTATTTTTAAAATGAGACAAAATCTTAAATCACTTATTCCAAAATTTAAAGTTAATATTATTTAATCTCACTTAATTAAATATTTGGATAGTTATCTGTATTTACGTTCATTTCTTTTCATAGATAAATTATTTTCCCGAAGGAAAAAAAAACAAACATAAAATCAATATAAATTAATGCTGTGCCATTTTACAAAATGTTGAACCTGCAACAATGTGAAAAGAGTGGATGATAAACTAGCAAACTAAATAACTTGATTTGAATTCATCTAGTAGCTCTAGTAATGTCAAATATAATCTTATTTTAACCCACACCGTGCTGCATTTAGAAAAGGAGGATTTACAGCAATTTACTGTATTGAATTCAAAACTTGAATAATAATTATCAAAACATAAAAATGTTTTTAAATTGGTTCAGTAGTTTTCGAATTAATGATGAAAATGTATTTGCGCTGTGCGATTTTACAAACTACCTTTCCTTCAACACCTAGCTTGTTTAGTGCATTTATGAATTTAAAGATTGGACTGTTGATTATAAAAAAAAATATGTCAGAATCGGTGCAATGGTTTTCAAAATAACGAAATTACAAAGTCACTAATTCAAAGTTATCTTAAAAATGGCTGACAAATCGTCTGATTTTAAAGTTTGACTGATTTACTGTCAAAGTACCTATTAAACCAGACTATAATCAGTAAAATAGTTAAAGAAATACGACATTATACTACCAATTTTTAAATTGATTTCTAATGTTATATTTTTTCCCTAGTAGTTATTGAAAATACGTCTACAACGTCATGGGAAAGGTAAGTGATAATTTGCTACTGCAAAATATTTTAACATTAAAGCACCTTTTAAATCTATGTATCAATAATTGCAAAATATTTTATTTATAAATCTAGAAATACTTTTCTGATTTGCTTTCTACAAACTTCTAAAAGTGTAATTACAATTATAGCAACTTATAAAGAAACATTGATTTAGTAACGTAAAGATGAGTACGTAATTCACGGAAATGTACTTATTTAATGCTGCCTCTCAATACGTAACTATGTCCTGTAAAACCCGTCTCAGTTTCATGAAATAGTGTTTTATTTGAGATAGCCTAAGACACAATATAGCTTAAGTTTTAATATTCATTTGGAAACTTCTGGTAGTACATCAAAGTTGTTTACTTTGCATAAAGAGGACATCATACTTTAACAAGTGTAAGCAAATAACCTAGAGCACGATCGAAGAAGAACAGGTCTGGACACTCGCCTGGAAACTTGACCCCATTGTTGTTCGGCTGCAGTTCGCTAAGTTACCGAGAGTGTTATGCGTCTTTGGCGCTGCAATCAGGGCGGTCGGGCTTAAACTCCGCCCACTTCCCTCACATAAACATTAACAATTTATCAAAACGTTTTTTAATCAATTTATGAAATAATTCCTTCGCTCATAATCCATAAAGTAAGGTTCCAGCAATCTTTATTTACTTTATGATGTAAACACTGGAAAAAAGTGAGCGGAGTTTGAGCCCGACCGCCCTGTCTGCAGTGCCAAAGATACACAGTATTCTCGGTAACTTGGTGAACTGCAGCCAAACAACAAGGGGGTTAAGCATAATACATTGGTAGATAGACTAGTGTCCTTCGACCGTGTCCTAGAGACTAATACCGGACAGCTCTATGTAAATACTAAAAGTAAGATTGTGAAAAATAACCTAGCGATATGAGGTGATAGTAACACATATTTTGATATTACTTTTGTATAATTATTTCATTTTAATTCTTTAACATGTTTTATTTAATTTTTTTCGTATTTATCGTACATTTATTTTTTAATTTCTCCTTACAACGAAAATATATTCCCCGCAGAGAAATTATTTTCCATAACTTTTATGTTGGCGGTGTACATCTGAAATCAATTGAATGTAGGGTGTTGCTCTCTACTGGCTTGACGTGATAACACAATCAGAACTATCGCCAAAGCGCTCAAGCTGTCCGGCATTGGTTTATAGTGTATTTAGTGTAAGACCCGTTACAATATATGGTATTCGCTACGAGTTTACTCATTAAGCTTAATTATCTATAATATACTTCGTTAAGAAAATCTTGTTAAACTGAGATGTTAAAGGCCCTGCTAACTAAGTTTACATCCATGAAGTTTAAACGAAGAAACATTATTGAGGCGATTGCTGCGATGGTCCCTTAATAAAGGCCACAGCGAATTACTTCCTGGTTTCTGCTCTTGAGTAACGTTGTACGTACATCGTAAAAACTAATGTGAAAATTAACTACATTGACGCATGTGAGTGTTATGAAAGTAGGTATGGTAAAATTATTTCCCACTCATCAATGATAGTCAAGTGTTTACTATAAGCGTTACCAGGATTGTGTATAAAAAATGCAAACAATTTATATATTTAGAAGCTATAGTTATAAATTTACGTAGAAGTTATTTTAATGAAAAAAGAATATTCATTATAACGGATCATTTAAGAAGTATCATCCTATAAACTGTGATTCCTCATTTTAAATTCTATATTTACTAAGCTTGGTAGGCTGCACATTTTAAATATTTGACTTTACCCTCCCTATATTAACACGTAGTCATTGTTTAAAAGTACTTACTGTATTGTTGAGGCGTTTTTCATTTTCTGTTTGTATTTCAACTGTCAGCTCTGTCTGCACGAGCTGCTTTTCCAAGTTTTTCACCTAAGAAAAAAACCACGCAAAAATTAAGCACATAGGCGCTGCCTGCAGATAAGACACAAAGGAAAAACAATATTCAATAATAAATAATTAAAATTACGGGGTCCTTCTAATTATTGCCAGTGAATGCTACGACTCAAATTTACTATTTTTTAGTTACCAGTAACAAAGTTAGTTTCGAGTCAGCCGTATGTTTGTTCCACAATTCCATACACTTAAGAACTTTTACCTTATTGCACACACTTTTAGTTGTTATGATAAGTAACAAACAGCCAGAATAAACTATTGTGTCATAACAGCATCATAACAACTTTATCATGTTATCAGGACGCATTAGCTGTTAATTAAAGGTTTTCTTACCTTTGTTACTTCAGTTGCGACTTTCAGTTTCAGTTGCTCGTTCTCGCGTTCAAGTTTCTCCGCCTTGAATAGAAACACTTCACTAGTTAATTAATTGCTTATAATAATGCTCTTAAGCTAGTTACAATAGCAGATTCCCAACAAGCTGAGATCTTTTAGCACTCATCCAAACCAGTTAACAGCTTGTGACATCATTTGTTAACTATTAATATCAACAGACTCTAAACGCTGTGCTTGATAACTGCAAAGCCTTTTTAGCGTTAGCAACGAAACTTGTGTATACAATCGTGTAACGTTCTTTGCAAGATATTCCACAGTTGAGATATTACACGATTATTACTATAGGCTGTTCATAATAAACGGAGCAGTGTTTACAATATTCTTTGAGCCATTATACCTCTGTCTTTGCTGTTTTAAACACGAAAACTTACAATGTAACTAAGAACTGGTGTAAAAATTTCATAACTCCCAGAACTTTACTTCTATAGCCCCATTAAATACATTATATTGATTATTATGTGTTAGTAAGTAAGTGTTCAGTTTAATGTGAACCGCCCATAGCCGACTAACTAGAGAGACTACGAGTATACGTCACTGAGACGCCATCTTAAGACTGCCTCAGTGGTGTTCACGTGGCAAAAGCACAAAATTTTATATTTGTACGACGTAGTGTTAGTTTTACAGACGTTAGTTTTGACTACATTTTCCACTTGTGAATCTGTTTTTAGCGATCATAGTCTTCTCATATCGACAAGTCAAAGTCAAAATTTCCAAGTTACGGGAACATGCTAATAGCAAAAACCAACTGACTTACGCGAGTGAAATAATTAACACATAAATTAGATCATGTTCATGTGCTAAAAGATTTGAAATCACATAATGCAATTCCTTTGTATTTTTAAAATATTCTAAAAATTACGAAATTTTTCCTTATATATGGCAATTTTTAAAATATACAAAGGGACTTGGTTGTGTGGTTTTAAATCTTTTAGTATATGGCCCATACTGTCTAATTTCAGTATAAATTAGGTTATTCGAGTAACTTAAGGTGGTTTTTGTTATCAGCATGTTCCCATAACTTGCAAATTTTGACTTTGACATGCCGCTATGGGAAGACTATGAGAGTTGAAGAAAGTTCCCCTACTGGAAATTGTAGTCACAAGTAATGTGTATAAAACCAACACTATGTCGTAAAAATAAAAAATTATGTGCTTTTGCCGCGTGAACGCCCTTAAGGCAAATACACAATCGAATTCTTTAACATTTGACTTTACGTTTCCGTTACTTTATGTATTTCGTCAATACACAATACAAACGTAAAAGTAACGTAACAATAGCTGAAAAACGATTGAAAATCTGTTTTTTGAAACGCAAATATTATTATATAAATCATTATATAGTTGCCATAAAAGCATATCACGTATATATTACAAAAATAAGCCTAATTATTAATATGTTTTTAATTTATTACATTACTTTTAAGAACAAAATCAGTGACATCTATTGACGCTACTTAAAGTTCATTTACGAATACTTCTCCAACGATACTTAACAGGTTTTTTGAGAAACATTTAAGACAAATTACAGTCATTTGAGGTAACATTTTACGAGGGATTTTCTTTTATATAATATCTTTATGGCATTCAACCTCTATGAAAACTTTAAGATTAAGAAATTTATTAATCTAGAACATGACCTATTCTTAAACTCTAAAATACTTAATTTGAAATTAATCTAGGTTGGGGTACAAAGTTGCCCTGGTCGGTACAAAGTTACCTCAAATGACTATACTTTTTCACGAAATCTCAATACTAAGGAACAAAACTATACTCAAGAAATAAACATTTTTCGTTCTGGTATACATAATCAACTGGTTCTTTACGAACGGCAATCTTCACTTTAACTTAAGGTTTTCAACTGATCGGAAACTTAAAGTTAAGGCTGCTTGACTTGAGTTTTGGCGATGCCATTGTGTACGACCCTATAAGAAGCCATGTATTGAAAGCTATTGTAAATTCGAATGTTAAAGGCAAATGCTAAAGTTTTCAATTGTGTATAGACCCTTATTTTTCAGTGTTGCAACTGGAACTACTTGCGAGTTGAACAGTTTCCTTCCACAATAATGTCACAAGGTCAACACACGTGTGAATGGAGTCTTACAGCAATTAACTGTATTGAATCCAAAACCTGAATTATAAATATAAAAAGGATTTTAATTGGTTCAGTAGTTTCCGAATTAAGGCATGACAAAATTTGTTTACGTTATGCTGTTTTACAAACTGGCTATCCTTCAACGCCAAGCTTGTTTACTGCACTAGATAGTTGACTGTCAAAACAAAATTTCGTTCAGAGTTGGTGCAATGGTTTTCAAAACATGAAAGTAATTTTTCGTTAATTTAAAATGTAGTGCTATATTTAAAAGGGCTGACATACACCAAATTAAACAGTTTGATTTTTAAGGTTGACTAATGTACTCTTAAGGAACATAGTAAATCAAATTTTATTCAGTAAATAGCTAAATAAATATGACCTAATAGTGCCAACTTTTAAATTGTTTTCTAATGAAATATTTTTTCTTAATAGTGATTGTAAATGTGTTCGTTATGTTGTGGAAAAGGCAAGTAATAATTTGCTACCGCAAAATATTTTAACATGAAAACTCCTTTTAAAACTGTGTACCACTAATGGCAAAATCTTTAGTTTATAAATTTATAAATACTTTTATAATTTTCTTTCTACATACATTAATAACTGTAATTACAATTATAGCGAATAATAAGCAAACGTAAAGATATGTACGTAATTCACGAAATTGTATTTATTTAATGCTGCCTCTGAATACGTAACTTTCTCCTGTAAAGTACGTCACAGTTTCATAAAACAATGTTTTATTTGAGATAGCCTAAGACACTATACAGCTTAAGTTTTAATATTTATTTGGAAATTTCCGGTCGTAGATCGAAGTTATTTACTTTGCATAAATAGGACATCATATGTAAACAAATTACTTTTATCTACGCAAGTGTGAGACCTGTTTATAGTATTCGCTACGAGTTTACTAACTTCAGCTTAACCAACTATGATATACTTTATCTAGAAATTCTTCTTAAACTGAGATGTTAAGGGCCCTGCCTACTAAGTTTACATGCATGAAGTTTAAATGGAGAAACAATACTGAGGCGAATGCTGAGATGGTCCCTTAACAAAGACCACAGTCAATTACTTTCCCTGCCCTTAAGTAACGTTGTATGTACACCGTAAAAAACCCTTTGTAAATTACCACACTGATATAAATGTCAGTGTATTGAAAGTAGGTATGGTAAAATTATTCCCCACGTGATAGAAAACAGACAATTATATACAAAATATTACCAGACTTATACAGAAACAACGCAAAACATTTCCTCTATTTAGAAACCGTAGTTTGACAAGCGTTCCATACTGTGTATGTATTAACAATTATCATACTCTTTAGACAATTTTAAACTGTGTAGCTTAACAGTCATAAATGGTCTCGCTGTTGATGAGACGATAAGCCCCTTAAATAAATTGACTAAATAAAAATATATTTAAAATCTTAACGTAAAGATATTACCAACTGTTATATTGACACTAGACGTCTCTATGGTATAGTTAAATTAATATAAAAAAAGCGAATAGAGGTTTTAGGGAATTCCTTTCTGTGTTAACATTCCTTTATACATTTTACGTAAATGATATTTTATTGCCAAAACGTTTTCACTAATGAGGATACCTTAAGAAGTATTATCTATTAACTGTGATTCCTCCTTTCTAATTCCATAGTTGGTAATCTCAGTAGGCAGAAGTTTGTAAATAACTGACTTTTCCCTCAATACACTAACACGTAGTCATTGTTTCTAAGAACTTACTGTATTGTTGAGGCGTTTTACATTTCCTGTTTGTGTTTCACAAGTCAGCGTTGTCTGCACGAGCTGTTTTTCCAAGTTTTCCACCTAAGCAAAAACCACGTAAAAAAATAAACACAGTATAAGGTGCTGCTGCCCGCAGGGTAGACACGAATTGAATACCCTTTTCAATAACAAAAAATTTAATTTACATTACAGGGTTTCTCCAGTTATTGCCAGTGAATGTCATAACTCAATTCTCTATTATTTTTTTAGTTACCAGTAACAAAGTTAGTTTAGATTCGGCCGTATGTTTGTTTTACAATTCCATGAAGTTAAACTTTATCTTATTGCACGGAAAAAAATAATTTGTGGAAGCTACAAAATATTTTGTGTGTATTTAACCTGCAAACTTTATTTTGTGGTCACTAGAAATACATTTTGTTGACACCGCTAAAATATTGTGGCCACCACAAAATTATTTTGTGGTTACTACAAAATAATTTTGCCAGGTAGACATTCTACAAAATTTTGCTTTGAGTGTCTCACATTTAGTCGCCATGACGAGTAACGTGCATTCAGAATAAACTTTTGTGTAATAACAGCATTATAACAAGCTTTATCATGTTATCAGTACATCAACTATTAAATGAAGTTTCTCTTATCTTTGTTACTTCAGTTGCGACTTGCAGTTTCAGTTGCTCGTTCTCGCGTGCAAGTTTCTCCGCCTTAAATAAAAATATTTCATCAGTTAATTAATTGCTAGTAATTATACTCTTAAGTTAGTTGAAATAGTCGGTTCCCAATAAATTGAGAACTTTTAGAACCCATCCAAAGCCGTTAACCACTTGTGACGTCATTTGCTAACTATAAATATCAACGGACTCTATACACTGGGTTTGATAGCTGCAAAGCTTTTTTAGAGTTAGCAAGTAATGAGAAGTACTGAAAGGAAAAAAAATATTAATGTTTGAACTTCAACATGCTCCGGTTACAGTAAACCAGGAAAAAGAACCGTTAGAGATTATGTACAGAAACTAAAATGGGTATACAATCGTGTAACGTTCTGTGAAAGCTATTCCCATGCAGAGATCAATCCACAGTTGAGATATTACACGATGATTACTATAGGCTGTTCATAATAAACGGAACAGTGCTTACAATTTTCTGTGAGCCATTACGCCTCTGTCTTGGCGAAGAAAACTTAGAATGTAACTAAAAATTTGTGTAAATTTTTTATGGCTCTCAAAATATTTGTCTTTGTAGCTCCGTTAAATTCATTAAATCGATTATTATAGGAGTTGGAAGTGCTCAGTTTAAAGTGAACGGCTTTTAGCCGACTAGCGAGAGAGACCACGAGGACGCGTACACTCACTGAGATGCCATCTTGAGACTGTCCTAAGAACTAAATATAATTGAATACTTTAACATTTGACTTTACGTTTACTTTACGTATTCCGTCAATATACAATACAAACACAAAGTAAAAGTAACGACAGTTGAAAAACTGTTTTTGAAGTGAAAATATTATGACATGAATCATATAAGCACGTCATGTAAACATTCCATATATATGCCCAGTTATAAATATCGTTTTTCGTTTGTTATAATATTTTTCAAAACAAAAACAAAGCCGACCAGCGGCATCATACCCACGCAGAGCAGTTTTCAAACAAATGTCAACTTGCTGAAACACTGCATACAATTGGATGGATTGGTGTATGGACAGCGTCGTAGTGCGTCACGAATATTTTTTTTTTTTTTTTAAATAATTGTTCAACTAATTTCCGACACGCTTACACATTAAGGTGGCCGTCTGCCCAGACCACCGTGCGTTGTGCAGAGCTTTGACCGTTACCAGATTATACGAAAATTGATATCTGCTTAGGAGCAGCATTTAAGAATGTCACAAGTGTGAGTAGTAGGATAATGCGGCAGCTTGAACACTGGCTTCAGGCTGTGATAGGTGGATCAGTCCGCCATCTTGAATTACTTCATGGTGGCCATTTTGTTTTGCATGGCACCTGTAATATATCGTTAAATTATAATTACACAAAAAAAAAAAAGAGCGAATATATGTTCTAAAGAATTTCTTTCTGTGTCAGTATTCCTTTACAAATTTTACATCGATGACATTTTATTAAAAAAAGAGTTTTCATTATAATGGATCCTTTAAAAATTATTAGCCTATAAACAGTGAATAATCATTTTTAATTCCATCGTTGGTAAGACTGGTAGGCAGCAATTTTTAAATATTTGACTTTTCCCTCCTTACACTAACACAGTCACTAACAGTAACGAAGTTAGTTTCAGGTCGGATGTATGTTTGTTTCACAATTCCATACACTTAAGAAATGTTACGTTATTTCACACACTTTTAGTTGTCAAACAAAGTAAGACAGCCAGAATAAACTTTTGCGTAGTAACATAATTATAACAAGTTTTATCATGTTATCATAACATCAGATATGAAATGAAGGTTTTCTTACCTTTGTTACTTCCGTTGTGACTTGCAGTTTCAGTTGCTCGTTCTCGAGTGCAAGTTTCTCCGCCTTGAATAGAAACATGTCGTCAGTTAATTAATTGCTAGAAATTATGTTCTTACGTTAGTTGCAATAGTCGGTTCAGCATACACTTAGCACTTGTAGGATCCAGCCAAAGCCGTCACCACTTGTGACGTCATTTGTTAACTATCAGTATCTACGGACTTTATACGCTGTGCTTGATAGCTGCAAAGCCTTTTTGCATTAGCAAGGGGTGAAAACTATTGAAAGGATAAAAAATAGAGTTCAAACTTTAATACACTCTGGTTACAATCGACCAAGAAACAGAACCTTTAGAGATTATATACAGAAACTAAAATGTGTATACAATCGTGTAACAATCTTTGAAAGCTGTTCCTAAGCAGACATCAATACACTGTCGCGACATTACACGATTATTACTATAGGCTGTTCGTAATAAACTGAGCAGTACCTACAATTTTCTGTGAGCCATTATGCCTCTGTCTTTGCTGTTTTAATTACGGAATCTAGCAATGCAACAATAACTGGTGTAAACATTTTACAACTCTCAAAACGTTACTTCTTTAGCCCCAATGAATACATTCGTGTTGGTAAGTACTCAGTTTAAGGTGAACCGCCTATAGCCGACTAGCGAGAGAGACCACGAGGACGCATACACTCACTGAGACGCCATCTTGAGACTGTCTTAAGGTCTATACACCATTGAATACTTTAGCATTTTACTTTACGTTTCCGTTACTTTTCGTATTCCGTCAATACACAATACAATCATAAAGTTAAATTAACGACAGTTGAAAAACTATTAAAATATTGTTTTGTGAAATATTATGATATGAATCATTATACATTTGCAATTTAAGCATTTCACGTAAACATTCCATATATAAGCCCAATTGCTATATCTTTCTTCATTTATTATAATATTTTTCAGAGCAAAAACTACGCCGGCCAGTGGCATCACACCCAAGGCAAGTAGTTTTCAAACAACAGCCAACATGCCGAAAATCAGCATTCAGCTGGAAGGCTTGGTGCATGGGCAGTGTTGTAGTGCGTCACGAGTAATTTTTTTTGCAAAAAATAAGTTCTACTTATTTCCGACTGGGTAGCCATGGACCCTGGCTTCAGGCTGTGGATCGGTGGATCAGTTCGCCATGTTGAATTACGTCACAGTGGCCATTTTGTTTTGCATGGCGTCTCTAAGATATCGTTTATTTATCATTAAAAAAATTGAGCAAATAGGTGTTTTAGAGTATTTCTTTCATTTTCAGAATTTCTTTACAAATTTTACGCAGATTATATCTTATTGAAAAAAGTCTCGTCATTATAACGGATACTTTAAGAAGTATTATTCTACAAACTCATTTTTAATTTCATAGTTGGTAAGCTTGGTAGGCAGCAGTTTTTAAATATTTGACTTTTCCCTCCCTACACTAACATATAGTCACTAGTAACGAATTTAGTTTCGGGTCGGATGTACGTTTGTTTCACAATTCCATACACTTAAGAAATTTTTCCTTATTTCACACACTTATAGCTGTGAAAGAAAAAATAAGTAACATACAGCCAGAATAAACTTTTGTGTAATAACAGCATTATAACAAGTTTTATCATGTTATCAGGACATCAGATATTAAATGAAGGTTTTCTTACCTTTGTTACTTCAGTTGCGACTTGCAGTTTCAGTTGCTCGTTCTCGCGTGCAAGTTTCTCCGCCTTGAATAGAAACATATCGTCAGTTAATTAATTGCTAGTAATTATACTCTTACGTTAGTTGCAATAGTCGGTTCAGCATACACTTAGCACTTGTAGGATCCATCCAAAGCTGTTAACCACTTGTGACGTAATTTGTTAACTATTAATATCAACGGACTCTATACGCTGTGTTTGATAGCTGCAAAGCCTTTTCAGCGTTAGCAAGTGATGAAAAGTATTGAAAAGGAAAACAAATTGAGTTTGAACTTCAACATGCTCCGGTTACAGACAAACAAGGAAAAAGAACCGTTAGAGATTATGTACAGAAACTAAAATGGGTATACAATCGTGTAACGTTCTATGAAAGCTATTCCTAAGCGGGCATCACGCTTAATACGTTTTTTAAAGAAACTATTCCACATATGCCCAATGTGTCTATGTAAGAAAAGATAATACACTCTAAATGATGACTAATGAGTCGTTTCAAAGCATCACGTCGATTAGAAAACGTCATTTCAGAGCTCCTGAAATGGCTAAAAACAGCTTTTCCAACCGGTTATATCTGAAAAACTACTCACGGGATTAATGTGAAACTAGCCTACAAGCATGCAATGGACTTTGCTTAAAACTTTCCACCAATAAAAAGACGCGGTGCCCACTGAAAGGGTCAGCCAGGCGAGTGATCTATGCTACCACTGCACGTTGTCTCAGTGTCTTGCGGTAGAGGCGATACAGCACCAGATGAGCCGGTCAACATCTCCCTTGGCGCCGTGCCTCACTCACACTAACACACGGCCAGCAGGCGGGCGACTTAAAGCATATTTTCTACCGGCCGAGAATTGTGAAATAGGTGTCTTTGCGGTCTTATTTTTAAACATGTAAATATTGGCACAGAATATTTTATAAAGTACAGGCGTTACAGTACGTCTTCATCCCTACGCCATAAAATGATAGGATCACCGCTGCATGTCTCATAGAGGAGAGTTGTCGGCTAGAAGACTACACACTAGTTCAGTGATTAGCGCCTAGAAGCTAGAGGGAGGTATGATGCGCGCGCTGTGTCGTCCTTATTGCCTTCCGCGCTTCTAGGCCTTGAACACGCAAAGTATATCAACCAAGGCTGCTACTTTAGAAGATCACACTTCTGACTATGCTTCTAAATATGCAGTACGTTCTTACAAACATATTTCGGGACATTTAAAATTATGGGTAAACTGTCTTTTGTCTTGAATAATAACAAAAAAATTGTTATTTACTTCGTTCTCAGATATTAACTTGAGCACGATATAATGTATATATACACTTCGAGTGTTTCTTAATATTCCACCATACACCTGATGTACAATGTCTTTGTTTTAAAGCCGAAATATTTGTTTTAGAGCGTAAATCAAGAATGTTTCTTTGAAGAATCATTTTAATGTATGTGTTCTTTAACATGTTTACACTAAATTTGTTTTATGCTTCAACTGAAATTTGTAAACAGTGGTAGAAAAATTAGGATACTAACTTATTCTATCACTGTTTACAAATTATATTTACCAAGTAATGCAAATTTAGGGCAGAAATGTTAAAGAACCCATACGTTAAATTTGTTATTCAAACAAACAATTTTAGTTATACTCTAAACAAATATTACAGCTTTAAAACAAAGAATTCGTACATCAGTTGAAGAGTGGAATCTTAAGTTGCTTTGTTTATATATATATAACTGGCAGGAAACTATAAATAATTTCAAAGTAAAAAAGTAATTCGATTTCAAAAGAGTTCAATTAATCCTAAAACTCCGATAAGCAATTATTCACCCGGGGTAAGAACTCGTCCTGCCACCCTCCCTCATACCAGCCTTCATGGCATCTTACGTCGATTGTAAAACAAAAATACCTGTCAGTTTAGCGCCACCTTTCCCCCGGCGCCCGGACCACATGTCCCGTCATCCCCCTTACCCCCCCCCCCCACATCCTTATCTTTCACTTCTCATCACAGTACCTTGTGCAAATCTTCTAGTTCTTCTTTGATATGTTTGGTGTCTTCTCGTTGCTGGCCAAGCTGCTCCTTGATCTGACGAACCTGCAGAAGAAATCTCAAATCATTAGAGAACACTATCTACTTCAGATAGTCACAAATACTTGACTAAACCAAGGTTAAGTCTACTACAGGTTTCAAATAAAAAGGATTTTCTGATGGGAGAGTTTGGCACAGGAAAAAATATTCTGCCGCTAAATGCGTTGCTATCGCTATCGGGTCTAAATAAAATACGAGACTCTAGTAAAAATTAATTTTCACGAGGCTTGGCAAAGAGAGGTCATTTAATTAAATTTTAAAGTGAAATACAAACCTATTTTGGCTTTCAGATTATCAACTTCATAAAGCTTAAAATTCACGAAAGTGGGAAGATACAAATTGGCTGAAAATATAAATTCAGCAGGGCTTTCTTGAGTGCTCACTTAATCCTGAACCGCCTATACCTACTTCTGATTCAGCGCCATTAACGCTGCCAACCATTAAAACATACTAACAGCGTTTACTCATTCTAGTTAATGTTTTACGGGGTCATGGCGGGCCGAGTGGTTAGGCCACTCGCCTCCCACTAAGGCGATCCGGTCTCGATCCCCGGCGGGGTCGTTCCTCGGGCTTTCGCATGTAGGTCGGCGGTTTTTTTTTGGGGATTTTCCGTTTCCTTCACCCTTCTTATTCCTGCGCCTCTTCATTGTAGGGCCCCATTCCATGTCATTTCTGCGTTGAAAGAAAAATGTTATAGGAAGTCTGCAAAATTATTTTGTAGTAACCACAAAACAATTTTGTGGTTGCCACAATATTTTTGTGGTTACCACAAAATATATTTTGCAGGGTGAATACTCGCAAAATATTTTGTATCTGCCACAATTTTTTTTTTTTCCGTGTGGGTAAGCAGATCCCAACGGGGCCCAGTAGCACAGAATATTTATGAATACAGAAGTGAAATAACACGAAGGACAGCTACCAGACAGCCAGTTTTGTGCGCTTATCAAGTTGACTGCTAAGATTAATTTGTGTTTTTATAAACTTCGACCCTAATAAATGCAAATGTGTGAGCAGACTTGACAGTTAGTGATATTGGAACAGTGAAGCACCCACCTCATCTGCAAGCTTGCCCACAGCCGCCAAGGAGTCACTGTTCTGTCTCTGTATGTCCAGAGAAGTCTGCAGATGTTTGTTGTTCTCTGCATGCAGCTGCAGGGACTCCTTCGTGACGTCACTGACACATCCCAGAGCAACACCGACTCCTTTCAGCGCCTTCACTACATCCAACCCAACCTGGTTGGCAAACAAACGACAGGCGAAACCACGTGTGAACATTTTTCAAGGGCGTGACCTCCTCACATACTGCTTTTACGGTAGTGTCACAGATTTTTCGTGAAAATAACTTTCCCAGATAGCATGTAAGCTTACGGCAAGCCTGCAATTGATTTGATTTCGGCTTGCCAATACAAGCCCCATTTGGTAAGTTTGATTCAAGCTTGAGACTGGGACGGATTTAAGGAGGTGGCCACCGGGCTGCAGGCTCCCCCCCCCCCCCAAAAAAAAAAAGAAATCGTGTTCCACTTTATGTAGCCAAAGTCTATGTCCAGTCGCCTCAAGGAATCTGGAGCTCTGATCTATGATGATCCAAGTACATTTAAAGTGTCCTACTTGTGTGTATGTTATTTTTTTTTAATGTTTTGTAACAGTAAAGAACAACACTTTTGAGTCGCTTTGTATTATTTACAATCCATAAAATCACCTAAGCCCTTCCCAAAACGTGTTTCTAAATCCGCAACTGGCTTGAGTCAATCTTTTTTTTTTTTTTTTTTTTTTTTTAAAGTTACATCCTGCCTTGAGAATGAAGCAAGCTTGCAGTAACCTCGCATCAAGTAAGTTTTCCTGGCAAGCTTGCTGCAGGGCTTGTCGTTTGGAGACTAATTAGCTTGATTCAAGCTTACTGGCTTGCATGAAAAGCTTTCTGCAAGCTTGCAGACTTGTCATGGCAAGCTTGAATCAAGCTGATTTTGCCATCTGGGTTGCATCAACTTGTTTTAACTCCTTACGTGCACATCTGCAGCTCTGCATCGTGGTCAGTGATTGTATGTTTGTGGTGTTGCAGTAACCATTTTATGATGGGCACAGTCAGATGAGTGACGTCACTTCACAAAGATAAACTGCCAATAATCATGAAGCAGAACTGCAAATGTACACGTAAGGTAACAAAACAAGTTGGTGGAAATTACTGTACACCAAGAATCAACGGCTCTATATAATATAGTCAAATTATTTTTCTAAAATAAGAAATAACATAATGTTAGTTAACTAACCAGTTAAATGAATTTAAATATAGTCGATATCTAACCAAAATTACATTGTGTAAATAAATACGCTAGATGTTAAGAACAGGTTTTGAAACAGGGGCGGGTCAAGCTCTGGATCTTGGAGGCCTTAAAACATAGCCATATCTACACCCCAAGCCAAAAGAAGGATCTGGGGGTCCGGTGGCCCTCCCCCGGAAAATAATGATTTTAAGGTTCAAAATGGTGCTATTAAGGGACCTCCTTAGATAGGCTGCGTTTGTGTGTGTGTAAGACAGGAACAGTAAATTGCCATTGGCCGACGTATGTAATGTATTATCGCCTCTCCGCGCAAGCAACTCAGCTGGGGTGCAGTGATTTACTATTATCCTTTCTCCTATGCGACTCATAAGTAGTGACAAAATTATTTTATTTCTGGCTAGAATAGTACAAAGTCTAACATTTGTTTATATAATTTTGGTCTTCGAATCCGGTTGTTACTTCTACAGATACTGAATTCTTAATTAAAAAAAAAAAAAGTGCTGAATTTTTGAAGGTATAACGACATAGTTTGAAGTGTATGTTCGTTTCGTAGACATACAACTATGATGCGCGTTGAGTAGTTTTGTCAAACAAAGAATTATTGCAACTCGCTGCAACGCATTTCATGCGCAGGTAGCGAAGCCCCTTAAAGTAGTTACTAAATTAAAAATATATGACATAGCCTTTAAGAAACTGTAATAATTTTGGGGATAAATTATGCTTTAAAAGTAAAAATTTTTGTGCCAATATAATATAAATATAGTAAATTTTTAAGCTTCTGCTTCCACATTGTCACAAAAAAATTGTGTTGTTACTGTTGTGCTGTTTTTCTTTTTTTTAATTTAGGAAAAGTATTTTACTTGGCATTTATTTTGTTTGACGTTTTTGGAATCGTCTCTGTAGGGGCCATGCCCCCTATGGTGCATCTTCGGGATCAGCCCCGGTTTTGATCGCATACATGTAACGGTTTTTATAATTGATGATGCCCTTCAGGATTAAAAAATTAACATTTGCAAAACCAGCTTAAAACTGTACCCGTGGCATTGAAGTGTAACTTCCACCATCATGTTGGACTTTTATTGTTAGGTACGATTAGTGGTGGATCTAAGGGAGGAGTTTGAGATCGTTAACGTTATATAACAACATACTACGCCAGCTAGAAAAAATTAATAAATGTAACACATTCCAATTATCTGGTTTAAAAATTACAAAGAATTCTGAAACGAATTTACAAGCAATTTAATGGGCAAAGTTATCAACAAAACAAATTAACAGCATCAAATAATTCAAGAATTTTACAGGTTGAAATTAAAAAATACAATATTGAGTTTATGGTATTTTTAGAGGCAAAATTTTTGAATAAAAACAAACAGCGATAGTGTTTCTTATTGAATATGTACCTTGGGGTATAAATAAAAACACACTTCACTTTTTTTTCGCTTGCCATAACGAAAAATATTACTAAGCTTAAAAAAAAATTCTTATGTACATCAATAGCAATCAACTAAAGAGTAAATATTTTACATAACTCACAGTTTATAAAATTGTTTTTTTTATACCGATTGGTTGCCACTGAAATCATAATTCTAAAATCACCACTGACTATAACTGACCACTGATAGTTTTGAAACACAATCAAGTTCTGTGTTCGATCAAAAGGTTTCAGTTTTTTTTTAATGACTTCAATGTCCTTTTCGGCTCTCTGTGTAACATGCAGACGTATCAATAAATTCAAATTTAGTATTAATTTTGTAAAAACGATTTTTACTATATGAAGTGTAACAATTTGCTGTCGACAGTGTAATGGTTTTATCCACTGGATCCTGAAAAGTACTTAATTAGTTTTTTTATTGTCAAGATGAATTTGTTGCCTCTTCTGAATAAAAATTTCTCCAAACAAAATATAACGTGCCCATTTCTATGCTAAATAAGAAACAGTGGAATACCCAATATAAAAGTTTTGAATCAATTTACCGGACTGCGACCAATGCCGAGTTAATAATGACTTTATTTATTTTCGAGGTCATTTTTTCCTGCAACCATCGACTTCTGTCATCTGCTTTAGGGTCATGCAACGACGAACCACTCTGACCTCCGGATCATAAACTCTGACATTAAAATAAATAAATTAATTCCAGGAAGTAAGCCGTTGTTCAATAATAGCACTCATAGTTTACGTTAAGTTTTTGGAGTTCGCAACAACCAGTTATCAAAAATCAGTTATTTTTAGAATGTCGGGGGGGGGGGAGGAGGGGGAGGGAGGACTGAAACACTGGTTGTTGTACAAACAGAAAATTTCAAGCTGAGCAATAAGAAACACAACTATGTTTTTTTTAGAATTAATTTTCTGGGAAATGTTTTTTTTATCCAGTGCAAGTTGAGGTAGTAAAGGAAGGGCTTGAGCAACTCAAAGTCCCCCCCTCCCCTTAGGGGTCATTCTGGATCCTACACTGGATGCGATATAATTTTCCTTTGCAAGTTGTAACTGTTTGCAGGGTCTTACCGAGTTCATCTCGTCTCCACGACAGTCTTTTGTTGAGATAAGCAGCAGGAGAGACAGAGCCAGTGTGACAGTTGGGCAGGCCGCCATTACGATCCTTGCTCTGTAAACAAACAAACACATCACACAACAATATGCGCATTCCGCGGTTGGATTGCTAACAAACTGGTCACCAGCGTTTACAACAAAACGTTCAACTCGCGAAAATGCTCTCTCTGAAGGCCCTTTCACAGAGTAAAATTTTGCTTCAATTTATTGAATGCGCATGTGACGCCATGTTGACGTCATAACCGTGGCCATGTTGTCTTTCAATTTATTGAACGTCTTGAAATTCGTCAACGATTTACGTTACGAATATGTTTGAAATTTTTTTGAACCAAAATATTTGAGAATAAAGAATAAGTTTTTCTAACTTCGTCAATTTAAGTAACGTATTAATTAAGTTCTTTCTGAAAATTAAATAATATAAATATATTAGCATTACTTTTTTAAATACTGTATAAAAAATAATAATTAATTTCGTATTGGTGTAACTATATATATATATATGCCGTGCAGAATAAGTAGATATTTTTAAAATAGCTACATTATTTATTTTGTGCATCGCTTGGTTACAAAATGTGTGATAACTTTTCAAGTTGGCATTTAACTTAATTGTTTATTGAGTCAAATCTCTTGAATCGTTGTTCCATTCAAAGAATAAACCCAGACAAACGGACAAGTCAATACATGCGTTTACTTGTCTGTTTGTCTGTATGTACCTGTACAAACTTACTATACATATTTCTTTTTAGGTACGCGTTCAACACCAACGTAAAAAAATTAAATCTTGTATCACAAAATTACAAAATAATAAATCTAATGTATTTACTGACTTGCAAAATAACCGGTTAAATTTAATATGTTTAGGGAGTGTACATATACATACTCATATATGTTCTTTACATACACGCACAGCGTATTGAGTCTTTGTGAATGTAAGTAGCAAAACAACTAACGGCTAACGTGAGTAGGCCTAAACATGATTTTGTACGACTTTGAAATGTGTTTATCGTAAATAGTTCTCAGAACACTCTGCTGACAGTCATTTTATTCAGATGTTTTAATAAAAAAAAATAGATACTTAAAATGTACGACAGTAAATACGTTAAATAGGTAGGTATTTTATGTCAGGCATAAGTGTGTTGAAGAATATGTGCTTTAAGAAAAGTATCATACGTTATAATGG
Source organism: Medauroidea extradentata (assembly GCA_003012365.1). NCBI lineage: Eukaryota > Metazoa > Arthropoda > Insecta > Phasmatodea > Phasmatidae > Medauroidea > Medauroidea extradentata. The sequence goes on along the minus strand of PNEQ01001569.1, from coordinate 52,538 downwards.
AAAGTCACCTATCAGCATTGAACTAACGGCACTATATTAACCTACCTGGTTAAATTATCTGCCTTCTGAGGATGAAGCCACGGAGTTTAAATGGAGAATCAATGATAAAAATTAATAATTTCTCTCCTGATCAATTTTGAAGTACATTTCCTGTCCTAATTCTACTGTATGGGTGCATTTGTCAATTTCACTTTCTATTTTAATAGGTATTTAATACATAATACGTAATTAAAAAAAAATGATTTGCCTGTGCGAGACGTTTACTGACAAAATTATATTTAAACATTATTTTGAAGCAACATTTTTTGAGAAACGTAGCGTATAAGTATGTTTAACCCCCGACACAAAAAAAAGAGAGATGTTATAATTTTGACGTGTCGGTCTGTGGCATCGTAGCTCCTAAACGAAATGACCGATTTTGATTTAGTTTTTTTTTTGTTTGAAATGTGACTTGATCGAGTGTTCTTAGCTATGATTCAAGGACATCTGTTTAGCCGTTTGAAGGTCATCAGCTCTTTTCTAGTTTTTTTTTTTTGAGCGAATGTGTGAAATTCTACTGGTCTGATCGATTTGAAATGTAGTATCCTGTGAGTCGGTATTTTCTTTTTTTTTAAATTTGAGTCTTAACTTGAGAGTTGTAATAATTATCTGTAAAACTGGCCAGTTGAGAGTAATTACTTTAAACAATGATTAATAACTTAATCCACGCGTACACAAGCTTGGTAGTCAGATTGTCAGGGAGAATATAATTAGTGAGTCCTAACTCCAGCGTTAAGACCATAATCTATCATGTCTGCTGCTTTTATAATTACTTTTTAAACCCTAAACGAGAGCAGATATCAAAAAACCGTTGCATAGTTTTGTTGAAAAAAGTCTATACTATGTTAACAAATTTTTTCGAGACAAAAATATGCAATGGTTTCAGCTAATTATGCAATTTAGGAAATTCATATTAATGCAACAATAAGCGAATCCTGTACAATTTTTCGTCTAGAAAAATACACTACACAGTAAACACAATTTTAACACAACTGTGCAACAGTTTTTCGATATCTGCTATTTTTTAAGAATTAAAAAAAAAAAAAAAAACAATCGCTAAAGCACTATAAACGGTGGATCATGGTCTTAAACGAGACCGTTTTTTTTTTTTGCTAAAGACGCCTGAAGTTGGCTACACTTCTTCCCTCACAAATACCAACGTCAGTACATGTAATTTAAGGCCGTGTTCTTCTGTTCAAACTGTTTTCTAGATAATTATTTTACTAAGCCGAAACGAGAGCAGATATCAAAAAACTGTTTGGCAATTTATTTTCAAATCTCGGCAATTGTTTTCAAGGCAACAAGTACTATGGTTTTAGCTAATTATGTAATTAATTAAACTTTAGTTAATTGAATTTTTAGTCGAAACCGTATCATTTATTGTCTTGAAAAACTTAGCTACTACAGAAAAAAGACTGTCAAACAGATTTGCGGTATGTTCTCTCGCTTAAGGTTAAATAATAATTACTGCAAAACAAGAGCAGATTCAGCTCTAGATCTTTTTTTTGGGTGGGGGGGGGAAAGGGAGGGAAATTCCTTAAAAAGTAGCTACGCCCACACCCCCAGTCAAAGAAAAAAAGAGGGGGCGGGGTCTGGAGGTTCTCTCACGGAAAAAATTTAGTACTTAAGGTGTAAAATTGTGCTATTTAAGGAATTTCCTGAACAAAATATTAAATAGACTTCTTAAAATGTGTGATATTTTAAGGTTAAACTATACATAAAAGGTCAATTTGGAGGGAGGGGGGCAGACCTCCTGCACTCTAGGTTCTATGTACTCCTCCGCTTTCAAAATCCTGAGAAACTGTTGAGGATGGCCTGAACACAATTTTTTTTTTAAAGTCATTATGTATATATAGTACAATACCATATCAGTTATTACATTTAACGTTTCAACACGCTAAATAAAACTATTTACTGATGCCGTGCGTCAGTGTGGATGCATAGTTTCATTTCGTTGCTATTCAATTTTCATTGCATAAGTTGTGTGTCGGAGGAGGGTGGCTGTGATTTCAGCAATCTTCGGTTAAGGGGGCGGAGGTTCACTAACATTTTCGATGGTTTAATTTTTTTAAAATTTGTATGAGATATGGTTTATTTTGTAGGCATATATCGTGACTATTTTGTTAACAGTAACGAAATTTTTTTAGCTTACATAGTTTTTGTATTACACCACATTGTCGGGAAATTTGCAAAAAGTAGTTTTATCTGTTGCAGGAAAACCAACTTACTTACTGAAATGAAAAATTCACACTGAAGAAAATTGCCATGGACTTTGATAAGACATGATTACAAACCGCATTGACTTTTTTTTGTATCTAAAAAATTAATGAATTAAAATAAATAACACATAATTAAAAAAAAATTAAAATACAAAGAAAAAATTAACTAATCAATGTGATTTTTATACATGTCATGTCTTAAACTATGGCACTATTCTTTAGTGTGAATTTTATTTTCATTTCTGTAAGTAAGTTGGTTTTCCTTTGATGCATAAAACTATTTTTTTGTAAATTTTTTACTTTAATATGGTATAATACAAAAACTATAAAAACTAATAAATATTCGTTACAGTAAAAAATAGTCGCATTATGTGTCTACAAAACAAACCATATCTCATACAAATATTTTTTTTTCAAACAATTAAAATCCGCTGTGTATTGCCTCCTTAATAATTCGTTTCCTCTATTTAACTTACGAGGACCTGCGGATAAGTTAAGCTGCAGGATGCCAACAGGATGACTTGAATTATAATCCATATTGACGTAGTGACGTTTCATGTCATGCACTGTGAACTACTGACATAAGCAAACTTACAAGTACACTTACCTAATAGCAGAAGACTGGAGAAACTTCTACAGGTATGGATTGATGATGTAAAAAGGAATTGAATCTCGCAGGTTGAAGCTGGCGAGCGGAGCTGTCAATCTTGGCGAAGTAACAGCATGTTTGGATAAGAACCTCCTTTAATATTAACCAAATCAGCGAGGTCGTAGCGTACTCACGAGTCTGCCGCAGTGTAGCCAACTTCAATTTCGAAAAGCCACTTAATGTTTACATAAATTTCGCGCCAGTAATAAGTACAGCCACGATTTTGTCGCGAAAATATTTTTGCACGTCATGGTTATTGGAGCGTGTCGTTGTTCAGACTGTTCTCTCATTTGATTGCACCAATCAGAGCAAGACAAACTGTGGCACCACACGTCTGTGATTTGCCAGCAGAAACCCAAGACAAATGAGAGTTAAAACATCCAACCAATTACCATGAAGCACAGCTGCAGGCGTGCTCATAAGACATTGAAACCGATTGATGCGAAAATCTTTACACCATAAAATCGCTGCTCTTGTGATAAGTTATCTCTAGAGACTCCTATTTTTGGTGAAAAAGTTTCTGCAGAAGTTTGTTTCAGTGCCTCAAGTTCACATCTGCAGTTCCTCTTCATGGTTTGTGATTGGCTGTGTTAAACTGCTACGTTTCTTAAGGGACCCGCCTACATAGCGCCTTAGCGGCCGTTCGACCTCATGGACGTGGAGGGAGTTTCCTCCCACAAAAGCGGGATTGGGTCAACCCCTGTTGTGGAGGAGGTTGTCTCTCGCTCTCTCTGTTGTCCTCTCGGCTCGGTCTCGCGAATCCTTCAATTGTCCACAACACTGGCTGCATATTTGCGCAGGACACATATTACAAGAACAAGATTTCCTCAAAATTGTCAGTTGTTACAAGGTACAAATAGTCACGGGATCGAAAGCTAAAGGATAGATTTACTATGGTTAAGTGGTTTTAAGTAATAATAACGGCATTACATAAGCCGGAAAAGGCACTAATTGGGAATGTTAAGGCCCTATTTTCTAATTACTTAAGAAACTGATAGAACTGAAACCAGTTACCCTTAGTGTGAGGTACCTTAATATCTTTTATATGTCAAAGACACAATCATACGACTAATATTTTCTGTGAGAAAACGATTCTCCTGAACGTCTACATCACAACTTTCATGGCAGGCAGGCGGGCCCCTTAACGTTTTACTGTAAATCAAATCACAGACGTGAGGTATCGCAGTAAATTTGTTCTGGTTGGTACAGTAAAATGAGAAACTCATTCCACCAATGACATTCTGCCAATAACAATGAGGCAAAACTGCAGAGGTGCAGATAAGCCATTGAAACAAGTTGATGCAAATTAAATTTTCGATATCAGTGGTCCCTGGTTATTTCCAAAAAATAACACAATGTGTTGACTTAAGGCGGAGTGTTAGATAATTTTATTGTATTTTTGTTTTCGAGCTGTAACATTTTATCAAGTTGTAATATCAAAATTTTCCCCTTGGTAAGACGAAGGATTCATTCTTGATAAACTTCTTGACATAAACAATAATGTAATCTTTCATTAATTTGTCATGCAGAATCATTGAAAGGGAATTAAAGAACAACTTACATTAATGATTACAAGTCTAATATAAGATGAACATATAACACTATTATGATCTCCAAAATTCATCGCAAATATCTTCTATGCCTCAACAATGCCAGATTTACCAAACATATTTTAAAACATAAGTTATTGATGAAAATAGATAAATAAAATTTAGTATCTAGCCCTCCCCCTTAAAAGAGAAACGTACCACAACATGTTTAATTTAATGTAAGAAGGTAGTATTAGGGTATCAAATTCACATATTTTAGTGCAGATTACTACACGTTTTTGAATTTTATTGTAAAAAATTCATATTTATGAAACTGTTTTCACTCCGCTGCATAAGTAGCCTACATATATCCAGATACTCCCTAAGAGAACGGTCAAATGAGTGATATTCTTATGAGCCGTTTCGAGTATGCCATTTCGAGTAAGCCACTTCTTTCAGTTTCTCTTTAAAGCAAAGTAATGAAATACAACATTATTACAGAACGTTACGTGAGCTTAGAATTTATATTTCTATGCTGAAGCTACTGTTACGGGTATACGGAAACGAAATTGAAAGCATGATAATAACTCTCAATACATGGCTCGTACCTACTTCTACAACCGCTCCTGCTAATCTAAAAATTCCTGTACATTATATAATTAATATTTTTCCGCTAAATGATTCTTTTACCCCACCATACATTTTGGAGGGAAATTAACTAAGTTGGCATCACTTTATCGTGGACTCTTGGACAGCCGAGACAGACAGAGTCGGCGATGCTGGACTGCCGATAAGCTACTGTTTCATAACAGCTTTAGAAGTATTTCCTTGGTGGCCGTAACATCGACGTCACTAAAGGGTCACACGTCGTTTATTTATTTATGATACGTCCACGAATAACGGTGTAGTTTTTGAGGATCATACATAACCGTCGAACCAATTTCTCCTGGTCTGTCACCGAGGGTGTCAATCGCGAACGTGTTTCCAATTTATGTACCTGTTAGAATAAATCACACCTAACAACATACTTATGTGATTTAAGAAATATAGCTCGCCTATAAGAAACAAGTTTTAATGGCTCTTGAAATTACTAAAATAAGGTTTTCACAATGTTCTATCTGGAAAAGCAGGGCCATTTTATGTGAGGATGTGAGGCCAGGGCAACATAAATAGAGTTCCCCTCGCCCTCATAAGTTCATTTATTTATTTTTGTTTTAAGTTGCAGTGATAATATTCCCTTGTAGACCCTGACACTTTCCTGACATGTTGGGTGTGTTTCATACTTCTGAACTTGGCAATCCTGAATACCAATGACGTTGTATTTTAAAGTACTGGCACAGAATAAAAAGTAATACAGACATGAAATGACGCGGTGGCTCATTTGATACGAGTGAACTTCGCCGCTTATTGGTTGCTGGAGGTTGTTGATACCAGCCCCGTGTATGTTTGGTTCCTGCATGTTACGACAGGTTTCTTATTGGCCTGGCTGTCTGGTGGCAGGGCAGCCACCTTACACTGATTGGCGGTAGGCGTTTCCGCCATGTTGTTGACCAGGGAAGCCATTTTGCTGGCGTGCGCGACTGAGTTCCCCGTCCTACAGGCTATTTCATCTCTGTATTCCTACGTATTCTGTGATATGGTTACAACTTCAAAATTATTAATTAAATTAAAAAAAAAACTCAATGTTGCAATTAGTGTGTTAAACACGCACTTTACACTCAAATATGTATTTCGCAGCAACCTTCACAGTTTAATAGGAACTTTATAAAAACCAAGGAAGGAAGTTAGTACGAAATTCTATTGACCAAAAACCACTGGCTCTGCAGGTTGCATTCTGCATAATAAACAGGTAAATAGGCCGCCTACCCTAGCGTGATAAGTACACAGAGAGGTGTTTCTTTATTTGCCTTTATTTTTACTGTCGGTTTTTTTCTGCAACCCGACAGCATGCGCTCACAGTGGCGCATAAAAAGAAGCTTTTCAGTTTGTAATACTAACACATTGTAGGAATCGTTCAAAGTTCACTAACATACGAAAATGTAGTGCCCAAATATATACGAAATTGCCCAATGGTTCTGCAGTTACGAGCATGGTCTACAGCAATATTCGCCGCTAGAGACATGCAAAATTCGCGTTAACATTTGGTAGCAGACTGAACTTCAATTTCCTATACATAACAAAGCATAATCTGCGATTCAATTGGCCACGAATTAATATGTGTCGTCATTTACGCGTGTTACGTCTTTAGAGAGATTGGCCTCTCTACCGTGTAAGCATTCTCCGCGGCAAGTCACGACAATATCGGCCAGCGGGAGACGTCGAACGAGCCTATAGTCACTTGGAGTCTAGTCAGCTGCCAGAAAATAACGCGAATTTTGCATGTCGCTATTCATCGTCATAAATATTTATTTTTGTATGTGCACCATATATATTTTTAAATTTAGTTTAGACATAAATTGTACTAAGTTTTCCTCTTATGACATTTTTTTTTACCCCATAGTCCTTGCATAATGGCTCGAAAATGTCAAAATTTGCTTGTTACGGTTTTATGTACGACACTCCAACTAACATACCAAATTGGAAAAAGATCACAGTGTACAACACTCTTGCAGGCTAAACGTTGACATATATAAGAACAAAAAGTAAATTTTTTTGTACTTTTTAAGAATATTGTTGAATTTATCAAAATTTTAGCACTTTTATTTACATAAATTTATTCACAAGAAAAAAAAATTAGTCACAATGTCTAAAAAAATCTGGTACAAATATAAAAATAAAACTATGACGATAAAAATTGCTGCATCAGCGCCCTTAATTAAGAGGAATAGGTGCCCATAATCTTAGAATTCTTCAGTTTACACTGCAAAATCCATACAAAGAGATTAATCTACATTTTTCGTCTTACACGACACATATATTACTTTATTAGGCATTATCAAATTGTTGCATTTTCACTACATTTCATAATTTTGGCTAGAAATCTTCCAGAGGTAGTAAGTTCATATTTTCTGTGGATGGTCAAAAATGTAGTATAAACACTAGTAGTCCAACAATACCAACTGTACACAATACACGGAGCTATGACGTACCTTGTCGATATCTGAACTCTATAAAATATGTACAAACCAACTTAAAAGCAGGAGTTTCATTATACCAATATGGCGGGTGCAAATTTCCCTTAACTTTGCTGTATATTTTCCAACAATAAAATAATATGATCACTGCTTACAGTCCCAGAATTCCATAGGGTTGACGGGAACACTGGGAGCCTTGCGCATAAGACCAATTGCGCGCATCAGTGTAGTCCTTGTCGCTCTCAAGGGGCCCCTCCCTTCATAAAACAGTCGAGGCAGAGGATACCCTTAAGACTGTAGGTGAACTCAACAAATACTTTGATTGACCATCAAGCATTTTTTTTCTGCAAAATGACACTCTTAGTACTGAATAAAATACATGATGAATAAATAAATAAACAAGTAAATACATAGTAAATAAGTTAATAAACTAAAAACAAAATACTTCAAATTTTTGAAAAATCTTTCAGAACTTTTTCCGTGCATCTGTCTCCCCTCTTCCCGAAAAAAAAAAAAAAAAAAAAAAAAAAAAAGTCGCAGAAAAAAAGGGTGCGAGTGGCGAAAGCAACGTTGCAGCTAGGTCTTTGTTATTTTCATGTGTATTTTTTTTTTCGGTCAAGTTAAACTGCTGTAGTCGTACATCTGTTGCGTCAGACGTAGGCTTACTGCCGGAAATTTTATAAGTGGTGGAATTTACACTAGTTGGCACATCATGCTGAGCTACGTAATTGAAACGTTGATAATTACAGGGAATTCCCTTTACTTTTATTTATTCTCTCTTCTTATTCCGAAGATAAATACTTTCTTGGAACCACTGCAGTGAGCTGTTATCAATCTGCTTGACTCTGCATGTGCAACTGTTTGGACTTTGAATTACGTTCATACGTCTTTTTGTTCCACTTCTTCCTTAGATAGAAACCAGAAAACTGTGTTTGCATGTCAACGAACTTAGATCCGTCACTGATACATCGACGAGTTTCATGGGAAAATAAGGGTGGCGGGAGTGGGATGGAAAACAGACCATGTATAACTTAATTTGTATGTACGTTAACACACGCTCATGTTTATTTTTACTGATTGTACTACCCACATAGGCCTATCATGACACAGTTTCTTTCGCTGAAAAAGTGAGGAGGCAAGCACACTATATAAATAATAACTATGATAATAACGATATGGCTTCCTAGTAGCAAAAACTTAGTGTAAAACACACACTACGATATTTACGTCTACATCGACCAAAGAGTTTCAGTCCGAAATTTCTTCGTTTCACACGTAAACATTTGATTATTCATTTTGATGTTGAGGGGTGTGGGGTGCACAAATTCAAAAAACTATTTGAGGCAATAAATGCTGTTTCTGTTCCAATTTTTTATTTTTATTTTTATGAAGCCTGTAATGAGGAGTTTGAATGGTTGTTAATCAGGCCATGTCAGTAAATATGTTTGTAGTTATAATGAAATAATTTTAATGTGGCAACTTAGTTTAAAATGACTTGACATATTTCAGTATATGGACCACAAGCAGACTTAGCAAATTAACCCACAAGCATCTGAGTATAATAAGAATGTTTGTGGTACACTTGTGGTTAATATGTGAGTGATTTCATTATGCATCATGTATGCCACATGTGGGCGCGGGTGCATGCCGAATGTTTACTGCCTGTGGGCTGCTTATCACGACCAGATTTGCACAAGTGGGCCAGTTGATGTTTGCTATTTGGGATATTAGGACAACGGATTTTAACATGCAGTTCATTGGATTCGCGACATTTTCCTGCCCCTACTTATGAGTGATCAGGGACCTTTAAATTTCGCGTTTTCTTCTAGGTACAGTTAGAAGTCAAATAATCGTAAATTAGTGTCGCTTTTGTAACTGGGCCTTGACTTATTTGACATGGGGCCGCGGTGGCTGAGGGGTCAGACCTCTCGCCTCCCACCAAGACGATCCAGGCTCGATTCCCGGCGGGGTAGGTCTCCGGATTTTCGCATGTGGGAATCGTGCCGGACGATGCCGCTGGTCGGCGGGTTTTCTCGGGGATCTCCTGTTTCCCCCGCCCTTTCATTCCGGCGCTGCTCCAACTCACTTCATGTCACCCCCCACCAGCGATGAAGACCTCGATGTTAAGCGCTGACCAAAACCTCTCACTTATTTGACACCTCGCGGAAGGCACTGAGCCAATAATAAAATAGCAACTAAATGTAGGTCCTATAATTTGGCATCACTGTGTCATCTAGCAACCATTGAACAGCTGCTGTCTGCTTCAGTAAACAAAACTCCACCCACTCCCCTCTGACTTTTTATCAAAACGAATTTTTTATCAATTTACGAAAAACTCCCTTTGCTCACAATCCTAAATTATGACTTCAGCAATCTGTATTTACTTTATAATGTAAACAATGGAAACAAGTGAGCAGAGTTTGAACTCGACCGTCGTGATAGTAGCGCCAAATACGCACACATTCTCGGTAACTTGGCGAACTACAGCCAAACAACAAGGGAGTCAAGCAAAATACATTGTTAGATAGGCGAGTGTCCAGACCTGTTCTTCTACGACCGTGGTGCCCGGAGAAAAGAAACAACATTTTATACTCGAAAATTTCCTAAGCTGTTGATACTACACAAAAATATAATTACTTATCAATACTAAAATAAAGAGAAAATTAAGCCAAATAATAAATCTGCTACTTAAAATGAGGTTTAATATGGTTAAAATATCATCTGTAAGAAATAATAAAATGTATATATCTGACAATGGCATAGATGAGTAGATAGCACACTCGGCAACGCATTCGGCGCTGGTCTGAACAAGCTTAGAGGGATTGAGACAGATAAACAGACAGATTACAAGGGGCAGTAGTAGAATAATTGTTCGTCTACTTTACTCGTCACTTGGATAACAACGACCAAACAGTGTGCTGTGACTTAGCTAGCTGGAACCCGTGAAAGTATATGGGAACACAAATTGGAAGGGACGTATCTGGGTAACCGATAAACATAAGAAAATAAGTCAGTTGCATACAATCATTTGAATTATAAATGTTGAAGTTTTGTTTTCTAACCAGCTAGAATTACAGTTTATTAAGTTTATCTTACCAAACTGTGTTAAATACCTAGCGCTTATGGAGAAAACTTCGTCCTTCGGTCATATTCAGCATTGCACCATGAGCCCCATACGTTAGATGCTCAGAAGTGACCGATATGTAAAGGCGACCTTGAAACGCACATCAATGGACGACTTGAAAAGAGGCGGAGCTTCAGTCAGGTGTGGGAAACAATTCCTATCTCCATGGATACCGCAGCCGAACATAAACTTAATTTAGTTGTTTGGCTTCACATGTCCCGGATGAGATGTACGTCAAGAAAATTGATTATTTGTTTGGAATTTGCCGTTTTTTTTCAGGTAAACATTAATCTTATGTATTTGTGTATCTTAACCATGAAAGTGAAACTAACATTTTTCACCCTTGCGTGCATATCTATGAATGCGCAACATTTTTGCTATCTGCAATTACCAACTAACAAACCAGCATGTTTGTGAACAAGCTTTGTTTCCCACAGTACTTTTCCCCTGCGGTGACGTCAGGGGGCGTGTACTTAAAATCGTCCATTGCAGCATCGCCACGAGTCAAGCGCTAAACTAGCGAGAATTCCCGCCGATCCTTTCTTATTTTAGGATTTTAATTTGTGACTGTGATGTATCGACTGTGTTGTCTCTATGTTGTAAGTGTTGGTAGTATGCTATGTACATGTACCATGACACCATGTCTATGACCGGAAGTGAGTGTGTGCAATGTAACAGCATGGACCCGAGTAGGCCTAAACAGGGGGTGGACCACGGTCGTAGAAGAACAGGTCTGACACTCGCCTATCTAACAATGTATTTTGCTTGACCCCCTTGTTGTTTGGCTGTAGTTCGTCAAGTTACCGAGAATGTCTTACTTTTTGGCGCTGTTTTCCGGGCGGTCGGACTCAAACTCCGTCCACTTTTTTCCATTGCTAAATTTATAAAGTAAATAAAGATTTCTGGACCCTTTCCTTAAATTTGTGAGCGAAGAAAGTATTTCATAAATTAAAAAATAATACGTTTTGATAAATTGTTTATCTTAGCGGAAAGTAAGTGGGCGGAGTTTAGTCCGACCGCCGTAACATCAGCGCCAATAAAACAGAACATTCTCGGTAACTTGGAGAACTACAGCCAAACAACAAGGGGGTCAAATATCCAGGCGAGTGTCCAGACCTGTTCTTCTACGGCCGTGGGGTGGACACACAATAGGGCGGCTAGGGCCACTAATTTGAAGGGCATCATGCACCGACAACATAACAAAGTAAACATTATGTGTAATATAAAGACTCTGTTCGGTGGTTTATGATACTAGAGTGTCAAGTATTTATTGCATATATATTTGATTTTTATTTATTTATAGTAATTCACATTTTCAATTACAATAACTTTTCGGTTAAGTTGTCTACCACGAGACTCGCGACCTCGTGACTGCTCGTGGTGGCTACGAATCGTAAATCGTTTTTGTTTTTGTGGAATAATTCTAATAATTTTATAATAATGGGGAAGATCAAGAGGTACCCCTGTTCTACAATTAATTGTGATTCTGTTCATTCACGTGCAGAACGGGCGTACAAATGTTATACTTTCCCCAAAAATTTGAACAAGAGGTTAGATAACGTATTTTTGTTGCCAACATGTAAACTAAAAGTTTTTGTTTCCGAAGTTGCCGGTGAATGATGCCCATTTTTTAGTGGCTCGTTGGTTAACATGGCCGTGTCCACTCTTGAATACTTTACTTCCTCTATGGGCCTAAATGGCAGCATGGTAGCCCAGAAATCGTGTTGTTATTTATCCATCTGTCCACCTAAATACATTCCAGTGACCATATAATTTTATTGGTGGATAGTCTGTAGCTAAGTTCAATGCACGTGAGTTTTACATACAACCTGTTAGTACACTTTTAAAGAACGATAATCTGAAAAGGTAGTTTTTTTATTTGGAGGGCTTAGAAACAGTGTTCTTAATGAACATGGTGTTTTAACGATGACATTCCGTTCTTCTCCGAAGTGTGTTTTCTTTTCGTATGTTGCGTAATAGGCGCATATGGAATACTTTCGTAAAAAAAACTGTTGAACACACTGCAGCGTATTTTAAGCGCGTGGTAGGCGGAGCCCTTAAAGTAAACCTGAAGGCGCAATAACGTCTCTCGTTCTCATCATTATTTTCCCTTATTTACTTTGACAGTGGCTGGTTTTTTATAACAGTCAAACACCTCCTCTGCTCCGTATTAACCAATCAGCAGGGCACTTTTCAATATTTGGATACATAACGTCACGTTACGCAATGTATTGAGATCTGTGACGTCTTACCGTTGCCATAGAGTATGAAATTGCCAGATGAGAGTACTAGTCGCTCCTGCAAATACCAGCGCTATTAGCGGCGGAAATGTACACTTACCACGGCCGTAGAATACCAGGTCTGGACACTCGCCTAACTAACAATGTATTTTGCTTGACCCCCTTGTTGTTTGGCTGTAGTTTATCAAGTTACCGAGAATGTTGTACTTTTTGGCGCTGTTTTCCGGGCGGTCGGACTCAAATTCCGTCCACTTTTTTCCTTTGTTAAATTTATAAAGTAAATAAATATTTCTGGAGCCATGATTTTAAATTGTGAGCGAAAGGAGTGTTTCATATATTGATAAAATATACGTTTTGATAAATTGTTTATCTTAACAGAAAGGAAGTGGGCGGAGTTTAGTCCGACCGCCGTAACATCAGCGCCAATAAAACACAATATTCTCGGTAACTTTGCGAACTACAGCCAAACAACAAGGGTGTCAAATATCCAAGCGTGTGTCCAGACCTGTTCTTCTATGACCGTGACACTTACCATTGAATCGACATCAGTGCTGCCAGGTTCTGTACAACTAAATATCGTTTTTAGAACTTAAAATTGTCGTATTTCGAGAGAAATTATGGTACATCGTTAGCTTGTGCAAAATTTTGATTTTAAAAAAAATTTTGACTGTCACAAACTGACAAACATATGAAATTTAGTTGTAACAGTAGTAACTATTCGAATTAGATACACATGAAACCAAATTGAATAACAGCTGATATTACCTTTTTGAAGGATTTTTGTACAGTCTCCAGTACTCAAGATCTTGATCTTTGAAAGAACTGTGCAATGGGAGTGCATGACTGGATTTATTTACTTGGACATACTCCATTGCGAAATATTTCGCAATGGAGTATGTCCAAGTAAATAAATCCAGTCACTCAAGATCTTGTCCAGTACTCTTGCAATTTTCTCCCATAGTGCTATAGCACACATGTCTATGTAAATAACTTATACTATATCCATGAAACAACAGATGTGAGGAGCAACTTAATGTATTGGTATCAGTCTCTCGACTTTGCTGTAGAAACATTGCAGTGTATAACTTAGTCCGAAAAATAAAACGTTAAATGATATTTAAAAGAGGGGCTATTTTACTTTCCCTCGCCAACGAATTGACAATCCTTTTCCATTTTTCGTGCTGAACATTAAATTAAGGTACCATTAGCCGTTATCAGCTGGTAAGTATCGTCTATGGTACAAATTATGAAAATAAGGTACAAAACATTAATTATGGCATGACCTGGCAACACTGATCGACATCGTACATAAAATAAACAAAAACGCATCAGAAAGGCGGTTTTGATCAGCTGTTTATAATTGATGCAAATAGATCTGTTTGTTTTGGTTAAAAGTCAGCTAAGTGATATTATACTTTATTGAAACGAATAATAAACCAACTGTTACTTTAGTATTTTAAATCTCTTTGAAAATGACCTGCAAGGTATGTATTGCTATGCTAGTTCATGAAAGAAGTACACTTATTAGTATTTTTGGTGCCTAGCCTAGCTCATTCGGTGACCAACAGAAATTATACATGGCTGGAAGGTAGATAAAATATTCTTAAATTTATATTTAAATTATGCATATATTACAGGAACATGGCTGGGGTTGGTCCAATGGCTAGAACTGGTCTCTTACCAAAGTGATCTGGGTTCATTTCCCGTAAAGGGTTGGCTTCCAACCATTTAAATCACATTTGTAAGGACTTGTGTTCAGTTTCCAAACTAGCCATCTCGAATCTGGGTTTAGTCACTCCAGTCGAAACTGCTAGTACGTTCCTACAAGAATGCCAGTGGCTGCAAATTTAATGTTTATTATTCTGTGAGTCGCTCAAACTGTCTGATGACTTCACTGTCAACGAGACATGGAACTCTTGGTTGTGAAAATGTACAAAATTTTGATTGTGATAATTGGCTCAATGTATGTTATAAGAACTTCTGAAGGGGAAGATAGATGTCAGATGGCAGCCTTGCACATGCAGGTGACGAGGTAAGTTGTGAGCTAGTAAGTGTCGTCCTTAGAGCTCGCAGACTAGCCTATCTTTGTCGTTGTAGTCTAATAGTACACAAACAATAGGTATGTTGTTATTGTACGTAGGACTAAGGGTTTTCCGAAATTACTCCGGCGAATGCTGGGATGGTTACTTAAACGGACTCTGGCCGACTCCTAACCCCGCTCGCCCCGTGTTCCTCAACCAAGGCCTTGTGTTGTTCGAGGGCATGTAAAAACACCAAACAAATAAAATAAAGTAAAAAGTGGCATCTACAGATAATAGTTTTGTAATTATGTTCCCAGAGCAGTTATTTATGGAAGTATGTGCATACGCACAAACACTAATTTAACAGAAAACATTTTGCCAGAAACTGTTAAGAACATGGCAGACAACAATTTTCACCATTATGTTTTTGTTTTTATAATCGTGGATGATAATATAAGTTATTTTTTTTAGACATAAATTGTGACTAAATTTTGCTGTTACGAAATTTGTTTACCTGTCATAGTTTTTGCATAAAGGTTTGGCAAAGTCAAAATGTTGCATGTAAAAGTTTTAAGTATGTCACTGAAGCTGACGTACAAAAACGGAATAATTCACACTGAATAACGATGTTGTAGGCATAAAACCACAAAATAAAATATTTTTGTACGTTTAAAAAATTCTTGACTTTTAAATTTTTAGTGTCAACATTTGTTTTCAGTTGTAGAAAGCTGGTCAAAGTTTCCATGAAAGAGGCACCACTGGTTTCGTGTGTCCTTGCAGGTTCTCTGCCTGCATGGGTATAGACAGAGCGGCGACATATTCAAATCCAAGCTAGGGGCTCTGAGGAAGGCGTTGAAGAAGCATGTTGAGTTTGTATTTATAACTGCCCCACACAGGATTTCCCCTGCAGATGTCATTCCAGGACCAGATGGGGAGAAACCTGAAAATGGTATTGAATTGATATTGCTTGTAGTGAGTATAAAATACCTTAATATATTACCTTGCTTCAGCTGTCATCTGACGCGCACTATTGGTTGAACATGATATCGAAAATGTTCAGTATATTTTAAAAGTCACTATGTTATGCAAGATTTTTTTTTTACTTACTTTTAAGATGTTGTAATATTATGTCACTAAGCAATATCATTAATAAATAAGTTTAATAGATGTACAGTCTCGTTAAGAAAGCATAAAGAACTGTAAGAAGCGGACTGTTTGTATATTATTTCTGTAAAAATTTCTTGCCACTTACATATTTTCCTTAGTTTTTGTAAGATGTAATTATGGCATAAAAATTCAAATTTTCTCATCAAGTGTAATAATGTAAGGATAGTTCAAATATATTTCTTCTGTTAAGCATGACTAAATAAATTTATACAAAGTTGTGTGCATAGAACTGACTAGGGCAGTGGTAATTTACTTTTGTTTTACATAACTTTGCAGGAATATGTATAATTACACATTTTCATTTTAAATAGGTCTCTAGTATACAGTAGTTTCTTAAAAACTTCAGAAAATGTCTCTTATAAGTAGTACTGCATTTGTTAAAAAGAAACATTTTTACAGTAGATCAATTTGGGTGGTGGTTTAGTGAAGCGGACAGAACTTTCCGATCCAAGCAGTACTCTGACGTAAGCATGGGGCTTGAAGAGAGCTTGCGGCATGTAGAAGAAGCGTGCAAGGAGCACGGACCAATAGACGGGCTGCTGGCATTCTCGCAAGGAGCGGCCTTGGCTGGGATACTATGCCTGCTGCAGGAGCAGGAACGTGAGTGGCAGCTTCCTTCTTGTATCTGATGGCTCGGTGTAGGACATTTATGTGTATCACAGACATGATGACATTTATAAGGGTGACTATAAATTATAACAGTAATTCCTCCTTTAATATTGTGTTATTAAATATCGTAGAATGACAACATAGGAAACTCATAAGAAATATGCAAGACATGTTATATGATTCCAGCTCCTGCCAATTGGAGTGGTGTTCTTTCTGAAGGAACACGTTGCTTAGTTTTACATGTAGGTAGTGGAAAATGAAAATCTACTACGTGTTCCCACCTTCTGGCAGGGTCAACTTGTGTTTGAGGGAAGGCCGGGGTGAAGGTTGGGCCGGCTGTTCGACTAGCGCAACGTGCCTGTTGCCCGTCCGGCCCAAAGAATGCATGAGGTGAGATGAGTGTAGGACAGTGACGGAATAAGAAAGGTGGGTGAAATGGGAGTTCCCCGAGAAAACCCACGCGCCAATATCAACGTTCACCAAGTTTGCCACATATGAAAAATCAACCCAAACCCATTGGGAATTGAACCCGGAATGCCTAGGTGGGAGGTGAGATGTCTGATGCCTCAACATGCGGCCCCTTAGATATTTTAAAAATGAAACGCAGTCATGATTTAAGAATATACACTTTGCACATTCAACGATTAATTTGATAAATTAAGCTTAAAAATATATATGTTCATTTCTAGTTTATGAAAATTAGAAATTCATATCTATAGTACAAAAACCAGATTAGTCATATTTTTATTTTCGAAAATATACATTTGCAGTACTGTATTTAAGGAGGCATAATAATGTAATTTTAGACAAATAGAAAGTTAGTCTTTAAATTTTACCACCGTAAACAACAGACACGTTCATAACATACGAGTTTTCCTGGTATTTCTAGCTCACGCCATTAGTAATATGCCTCACGCTTCAACAATGCTATAAAGCTGTAGTTTCCAATTGATGTTTTCTCTGTACAATATTTGGTGTTGTATGTTCCAGGAAAACACAACTTTATGTAATTTAAAACAACTTTGTACAAGCAACATTTTTCTGTTAGAACTGTCTTAATTCTACATGTTTTGTTCTCAAATACCCCAAAAATATCTGAAATTTGTTGCAGGCCTGAAGTTCAAATTTGACTTTGCCATACTAGTTGCTGGTTTCATGTCCCAGTGTTCACTTCACGAGGAGTACTACTCGGGGCAGGTTTCAATTCCTACACTTCATGTCCTCGGAGAAACGGATAGCGTAATTCCCAAAGGTAACTGGAGCTACAATAGACATTTAAAGCTACATTAGTGCATGTTGAAAATGTACTACATTATCAGTTTGAAATGCACCTCATGGTTTTTAATGAGAGCCTGTTCATTGCCTTACATTTTGATAGTGATTTTTTATTCCAGTAGCTATGCTGTATCATCAATAACATTTATGTGCTTTTTTAACGATTCTTGCAGTGAATGTGTATTGCAATAAACCATTTTCATGGTTGTGTGCAGTTGCGAGCTTATTTTGTTGAGTAACAAAAAACTGGCAGTAAAACATTAAGAAAATCCAGCATTAGCCGATGTCTTCATGTATGTAACATACATACATTTCCGGAAAGGAATATACTAGTTGCTATATCCAGAAAGACATGAAAATAAAAGTACTTTGTATGTTACATGTTTGTTGACAACAGCTGTCACAGTAAAGCTCCTTTATAATGACCCATTTTTGTACGACCAGCTCTCTGTATCGACCCTTTTCTCCGAAATCTTGTGTTTGTAAAATAGGAGTCTTATGGTAACCTGTTATAACGACAACCCCTATTCTCAGGTTCTGTGACATCCGTTATAGAGAGGTTTTACTGTACTAGACTTTGTTTTTGTTTTATTGTGAGTTCTCTGCATCAACATTCACTTGCAGTGGAGTACATCCCTGAAAGTGGTTTATAATATGATATTTATGCTATTTATGATGAAATTGTAGATACTGTTCATTCTGTGTGTCATTAATAATATAGGTAATCAGTAATCTTAATATATAAAATAAAATGACTGACTGACTCACTCAATACACAGCCCAAACCGCTGGACCTAGATACATGACATTTTTAAGGTGGCTTCCCCTTACGCCGTGGCACCCACTCAAGAAGGGATTTTTCGAAACTCTAAATTTATGGAAGTGAAAAGGGGTAAATTATGTTTTCAATAAATCCTCAATAGCTATTAACCTATTGTGCTATAAAGGTGATTTTTGCTTCAGAATAAAGTTTAGAAGATTACATGTTATCCAATTTTTCGATTTTCCGAAATTCGAAAATGAAAAGGATGAAAGCCGTAGATTGTGTTTTCAATCAGTCCTGAATACCTTTTTAACCCAATGAGATATTGAAGTGATTTTTGCTTCAGAATGAAGCTTACACACGTCCCTAAAAAGTACTTTCAGGATTTTTCGAAATTCAACTCCTTATTGGCAAAAAAAAAAAAAAAAGACATTTCAGTTAATTGTCTGTAGCCTATCTCTTAAACCTTTTAAGGTATCGAGATGATTTTTGAATAGGAGTGAAGCTTACGTAAATACCGTACCTAAAAAGTTATTTCATTATTTTTCTAAATTCAACTATTTAGGGAGTGGAAATATCTAAAAAGTTACAGAAATCCTGAAAAGCAGGTACGACCACGGAAAAATGGTTTAAAAATGTTCAGTTTTTGCAGTCTTATTGATACACATACCTCTTTGGACACGGGCCTGTATATACACATTTAATTTCTTAGTTAATCTATCTTGGTGTAGTTTGAAACACTTGTAAGAGCAATGTGTCCAGCAAACAAGGATAAAAACATTCCTTGGCTTTTCCATGTTTTCCAATGGAAAATGAAAATTTTCCAGAAAAGTGAAGAAAACAATACGTAATGTACAACTGCAGTAGAAGCCCATTATAATGCTTGTGTTGGGGAACATGTTACATGACCATAGGAAAGTAATTCCGCAGTATACCAGCTGTGACCGTTCCTTTATTTATACATTATGGGCATACAATTAACTGTGGTATGATCAAATCTGCTCTTACTTGTCGTATACTGTACTGTCCTTTTGAAAATTGTAACAACAGTAAATGTTTACCTAATTTTTGTTCACCCAGCGGTCCTACACCCCATAGCAGAAAAAAGTAATGTGTAAATTGGCAAGACAAACTTAAGTTGTTACCATGTATGAATTTTATTTTCTGCTACTCATGACCAATATGTTTTGTTGTAAAATAGGGCTTTGTTTGACATTTAATAATTTTTTTTCTTAACATCTCCAATGTTCTGATGGCCCGTTTATGCTACATAAGCAATACTTTACTGTGTTACAAAATAGCTATTGTATATTAAACTAATAAAAAATATTCCAGGTAACGACGACATCTTCAACACAAATGTTTTGTCACTATTGATCTAGGTTATTACAAAATGTGCATTGAATAATATTAATGATTAAACTAAACACTTTTAGAAACACTATGAACATTTAAACTGTGGTCTGTAACATATTGGCTCCCACAATTCTGTGATGAGTAGTACGTAATATTCTGACGCTACCTTAAATACTGTAAATAACTGCTAGTTCAGACTAGACTTGTTCATCAATTTTAGTTGCGGAAAATGAGATTTTACCACAAACTCCAATTAAAATAAATGCCACTAAGCTTAGAGCCTGAGTATAACACAGTATACCAAAAGTGTATTTTCAGAAAACCTTACAGAAATACCTAACACTTAACAAGTACTGTAACTATAAGACTTAGTAGCTTCCAGAATTTTCACAAATTTCTGTGACATTTCCCTGACTTTTCCTGGTTTTCCAGGTCGTCGGACATCCTGTAAGAGATTTTGTGTTCGAAGTACGTGTAAGCCAAGGTGACGGGGAACTGCTATGATGTTAGCCTATAGATGCACATATTAGTGGCAGCTGGTAGAAGAATTAATTCTCTATTTGACGTGTACAACATTGTTGTTAAATGTTGAAAGAATAGCAGATGTAGTAGTTGCAGTAGGGACAGTTGAGTTTAGACATTTGGACGGCTCTTAACAGCTTAGGCTATGAGAGGTTGTGAGGGATGGCATGTGGTGGATGTGGAGCAGCGTCTCGAATGAAGGCCTGGGAAAACTGGAGATCCTTGAGGATAGCTATCAACCTGCAGAATTGTACAGGAATGATTATCACATGTGAATATCCTGTTGACTCTGCTGGGATTGAACTGAAATTACAACAATGTTGATATTTTTTAAAAGAATAGCGAGGGAAGCTAGTATAAGAATAATTTGATCTCTGTGGTACTCAGAATATTTTTGCAATGATAAAAGTTTTATAGTAACTGTGGGTAAGTATAGTAAAATTGTTGAATGCAAAACTTACATCAATATTGTCAGTATCAGTAAACTGTATAGTATTTATATAGGGGGTTCGGAATACAGGGAGTACTTAAAAAAACCGTGTTAAAGTTCTATTTTCATCCAATTCGTATCTTTCCGTGTATAACTGCTAACTATGCGACATGTATAACCTCTCACGTCATTTAATGTTTGCGCATGTATAAGATAAATTGTGCAGTCAGTAGTAATTGATACAGTTTAATAAAAAAATGTAAAATACAATTCTCTCATTTCAGTTGATTTTGTGTCTGTATTGTATTTAAATACACGTAACTTCGGTATATTGCGTAATTTAGCTACCAACCATACAAGCAGTAGGGAAACTATAGGTAATGTTGTATTATATGGAGTAACGAGTAGTGATATTATTCAAAGGTTAATTTTTAGTGCTCACTTTATTCCGAACGATGACCTATAATACCATTATTGATACTTTATATCAGTGTGTACATGGAATTGTCGTTAATATATCCTGACACTAGTGAATTAAATAGTAGTAACTCCATACTGTATCTGATAGTACTGGCCATGCTGTATGTACGTACTACGTTGAAGCATTCAGTAGTCACAATTTTAGAATATGGGCTTTTACGAGTTCATTCTTGGGCATTGTGAGGCTTAACCCTCATTTTACAAGTGCGTACTGGAATTTACAAATCATTCTTGAATTGGGGGTTTTACTGTATTCTGGTTCAGATCATTCGTAACTGAACAGCAATAAATCCGAAAGTGGCAGAGTGTCACTTACAGCAGACACAGGCATTTCCGGGTATTTGTTATTTTGACATTTCTCTTATGAGAAATATGTCAGACAGTTCCATTGTTTGGAGCTTTAAACCTACTTGCTTCCTGGAAAGCACTGTCTCTGCAAACCTATGTACACTTCTCAGGAGTGAAGTGTCAAAATACGGAACACTTACATGTTACAGACATGTGTGTATGTTTCTGCTTACAATTTTTTTTATACAATTTTCACTGAACCCCTCATACTTCAGTCAAACAGTAATGTATCACAGTTTTGTGTTTGTGGACCATGGTTTGTTTCCTTACAGAAATGAGTGAAGCTCTGGCTACCTATTTCAAAGACCCGGTGATAGTCTCTCACCCTGGAGGTCATTTTGTTCCTGCTGGCCAGGCTCAGAGGAGTGAGTACATCACATTCATCGAAACAAGACTGCAAGAATCTGCCGCCTCTGAAGGTGGTGCAGTTCCCTGAGACAATTAGTGAATTACAGTGGAGCCTCGTTAATACAAACCCTGTTAATACTAAGTTCTCAGTAAGGCCATGCTCTTTAGTTTGTACTTTTTTACAGATATTAATTTTTTTCGCCGAAACTAGAGCAGATATCAAAAACCTGGATGGCAGTTTAGTTTAAAATCGTCTTCTCTATAGTGACTGATTCTTTTCAAGGCCATGGTTTTAGCTAGTTATGTAATTAACGAAAATCTCGTTACCTTTTTAGCCAAAACTGTAGAATTTCTTGTTTTGAAAAAAATAGCTATCACGGTACTACCATTTTAAACAAAACTGTCAGACTGATTTTTTATACCAGCCGTTTACTTTATGTATAAAACAATGCAATATCAAGTTCATTGATCAAAGTAAGTTATGTTGGTGACAAGAATGTTTGTATTTTGGTGATAAAATGCCAGATGAATTATTTACAGTTTTTTTCAAATTTTGTAAAAACTTTTTTATATAATCCTTATTATTACAAACTGCAAGAATTTATGACCCTTCAGGTTTGTTTTAAAGAGGCTCCATTGTATGTTTCAACATGTGTCAACAAGGCTGTGCTTATTTTATTGTTAATATTAATAAAAAAATTTTGTTATCTAAGCAGTGGATCATTTACCTAGATAACTGTCAAACTAATGCATTCTTTGTGAACATTTTGGGAAAAACATTGCTGTATAAGAAACTTTCCTTCATTTTCATTATTAAAAAAAAAAAAAAAAAAAAAAAAAAAAAAAATTAAAAAAAAAAAAAAAAAAAAAAAAAAAAAAAAAAAAAAAAAAAAAAAAACTTTTACACAGGAGTAAAGACCAGACCACAAATACAATAAAAAAACTGAAATAAACATCAGCAACAAATCAAATCCAAGAAAACTAAGGAGTACAAATTTTCAGCCACCTGGGCTTCAGTCCGGTATTGCCACAGCTAGTACCATGTTGTCCTGCTCAATATATGTTTTGGTTATTTAGTGACGGTATAGATAACTGAAGCAGATGTACATAAAGAAGGCTTTGGCCGCTAGGTTAACAAATTACGTAAATAGGCAGAAGGTTGAGGTACTCGCAGGCAGGTACTTCTTTATAGTTACACATTGTTGCGCGGTTAGTTGCCCTAGCAGCCAGGGAGCGAACTAGGGTGTGGTGGAAAAATTAAAATTAAAATGGAGTATAGGATATTCTGGTGCTATGATTGCGATTATATAATGTTGAGACGTCAACACCCCCCATGTCTCAATATCAGATAATCAGAATCATATCACCAGAATATCCTACATCCCCACATCTCTTAAGGCCTCGCCTACCACGCGCTTAAAATGTGCTGCAGCATGTTCGTAAATACTTAAAAAAAAAAAAAAAAAAAAAAAAAAAAAACTATTCAACATATGCCCAATGTGTACGTAAAAAATAAAAATACACTCCAAACGATGACTGAAGAGTCTTTTCAAAGTATTGCGTCAATTAGAAAAATCATTTCGGAGCTCCTCAAAATGACTAAAAACAGCTTTTTCAACCTGTTACGTCAGAAAAACTACTCACGGGATTCATGTGGAACTACTCTAGAAACATGTAGGGGATTTTGCTTAAAACTTTCCACCATTAAAAAGATGAGGTCACCACTGAGAGTGTCAGTCAGACGAGTGATCTACGATACCACTGCACGCAGTTTCAGTGTCTTGCGGTAGAGGCGATACCGCACCAGATGAGCCGGTCAGCATCACCTTTGGCGTCGTGCCTCACTCACACTAACACACAACCAGTAGGCAGGTGTCTTAAATTTGAATTTTCCCCACCACACCCTAGTTTGCTCCCTGGCCGCTAGAGCAACGAACCATGCTTCCACCGCCGCCTGAACTCGCCACCTTATGAAGCTGGCCTAGCCAGTGAAACGTCTCGCAACGTGTTCATCCTATTATATAGGTATACCTAACTGAAGCAGAGTTATTTTTGAACGATTCTTGCGATGGGGGCAAAAGTTACATACTAAAGAAGTATTTAGGACATACACCATTGCAGCAAATGGTGTCTCACAGAAAACCAGAGAATACACACAAACAGATAAGAAAAACAAAGGTAAACATATACAATTCCGCAAGGAATTCAGACAGTGATTTACAATAAAATAACACAAAAATGCACTTACTGACTGAATTCTTTATGTGGAATGGTCCAAGATAATTTTTTTCTTGGTTCTTTTTTGGTACTTGGGTGCTTCAGTTATTTTCTTGTAAATTGTTGACTTAATTCCTTGTGGAATAAGGTCCTTTTGCTTGTGTGTCTATTTGTGTGTATTCTCTGGTTTTCTGCGACACATTATTTGCTGCAATGGCATATGTCCAAAATACTTCAGTCTGAAGAAGTGTGTTAAAAAAAATTACAGTTGACCCTTCCAGGTGAAGTTTGAAATTTTTGTCACTAAGCAGCATTAAAACCAACATTTAAAATGGGACAAGGTTACCCAAGGACTAAAGTAACCCCGTTTATGGTATTTAGTATCTTAACCAAGGCTTGGAAAGTTCCTTTTTAAAAGTAACTACGTAGTTCCAGTTCAAATTCCTTTATGTAAAATAGGAACTAGTTCCAGTTCAAGTTCCTTTATGTAAAATAGGAACTAGTTCCAGTTCAAGTTCATCGAAAGGAACTTACTAGTTCCTAATAAGTTCCTTTCATATTTTGCAACTGCTTTTATTTTGTCACACAGAATGACATAATTTAGGACCAAAGTGAGACTAGTTCTCTACATAAAATAAATATTATGCTGCATTTGATTTACCTGCAAAAACACTATATAGGTTTTTACATGAATATTAATTGTTAAATTCATCTTCTTTTTACCAGCATAGTAAAACCATTTTTATTATTCCATTAATTGGCATTTCACATTTAAATCACTACAGAAATATTGCACAAATCAAAAGATACATATGGTATCGATCAGCTGAAACTAGTATGGAAACACTGAAATGGAAGATACTGTAACGAGTTTAGTCAACGTAATGCTCTTGTTGCATCAGACGTTTATAAATACCCGTTGATATTCCCCAAACATAAAATTTTTGTAAATAATCTCCTCCCGAAATAAAATTCTATTACTTTTTTTTTGTTTTATCTCCATAACTCTGAATATTCTGAATTACAACAAAAAGTTGCAGGCTACGAAGTCATGTCGCTAACGTGAAACACAAATGGGAAAATGAGTTGGGACAGTCTAAGGAAAAAAAAACTTAGGACCTACTATATCGACTTTAAATTAACAGGCAGTTAGTTAACATATTGTTAACTTATTCTCTTGTTAAGTGCCAAGTTGTGTTATATTATCCGTTTTTATTCCCTTGTTAGCTGCCAAGTTGTTAAGAGTTTTGGTGGTGCTTTTACGTGTATGTTGGTAAGTGTGCTACATTTATATTTTTTCCCATATTATTTACAATATACATACCAAAAATTAAAACTTTTACAAATGAGACGTGAAATAATAATGACATTTTATAACATGTTTAGTCTGTATTAGTCTATAGGGCACTTCGCTTAAGTTAAATGACAAGTACAATGTACACTAAACTTAAAATTAACATTACCGTCAAAATGTGTGACGAAATTATAAAAATTAAAGAGTTTGAGTTCATCTTGTGATTATTTAAGAGATATTCTTTTGGGATTCTCGCTATTTCAGAAGATTGGAGGGCTTAACTTATAGTTTATAGTCATTCGTGAGACTGTTTCAAAACTCTACACAAATCAAACCTGTCTCATTGAATACTTGCAAAGCCAGTGAAATTTATTGCACAATCCCGTTACGAATGACATGAAATATGTTAGCACTGAATTGCTTAGACATTATGTAGGTATCATGATCACGACGTAAGCCATTTGTAAGCCTATTTCAGGAAATACACTCATAAATACCAAGTCACACGAGTAATGACACTTGCGTGGAATTAAAAATCAACTAAGTTATTCAAATTGAAATCAGTACAAACACAAAACTTTAGTCCATATGTTTCTCGTCTGAGGCATAAATATGTAGAAACAGAACTGTGAAACAAAGCTATTTCACTTGCATTAAAAAATGCTGCTTCCAATGAACAAAGCACGTAATTATTCACGAACATCGCCAATCAACCAAAATTAACAAAACAACCACCACACTGAATTATAAAGTCCCAAAATTAATTAACCTTTTGGTTTCCTCACACTTCAGAACACAACCAAAACATGTTTGTAACAATAATTTTGTGACAATTTTCTTCTGTAGCTTATAAAAATCAAACTTCACACCTCCTACATTCTTGTACATGCTCGAGAAAGCTACACAATTTAAGGTTATAAAAAAGTATCAAAACATACTTAAGGCGCGAGACATTTATGTATATTGCAAAAGTGACTAACAGTCACGATAGCAATCAATATAATTTTAATATTATATGATGCTAAACAAATTGGGAAGAAAGAGTGGATATACAAAGCACACATTTATAATAATCAGTTTTGATAATGAATTTGCTTGGTTAGAGACATATATTCTGAAGAACAGAATCGCCTAAATGTCTTTCTCTTCTACCGAGTCCATGCACTCACACTCAGTTATAGTATATTTTCATACCTCAATACCGCACATGAATATGGTCTTGCACAAAGTATAAAATTTGTATTAGCTTAAATGAGTCCCAGAATTTTCGCAACTGCCATAGCTATCTTATAAAACGCCTCGCGCTCGCCATTATTCTCCTGTTGTATTTATTCGCCTTTTCCTCAGCAGGTTAGCTAGGAGAATAATTTACCTTGCTAGCGATATAGAAGTTCACACAAGTTCTCCGCAACTTACGTAAAATATTTTTCAAATTCGAAGACCAAACCAGCATAAACAAAACAATCCCCGCGCTGTTAATTTCATAGACAACAAAAGACAGAGGAGCAAGCAACAGATACTGCACGTCACAGTCAGTCAACAGCAAGGAATTGTTGGCAACCTAATTGCTGAATATTTTTTAGTTTATTGTACAAAATCATAATTTAATTGTTTTAATAATGACAAAGATAGCAAATAACATTATATTAAAAATAGTTTGCTTAAGTGAACGAATAAAGGAACGCAAAAATATCGTTCAAATTCATAAAATAAAAGAATGAAGTTCTGAACTTCGTTCACATGTCAAGAAAAGAACTCGTTTCTTATGCGTTTGCGAAAAAAATGAACAAAATCAAAGGAACGCGTTCTTTCTGAGCCTTGATCTTAACTGCTGTTTTGACACACTTATTTCATAAAAAAATTTGCGTGATTTTAATTAAAAATCCTTTATATCATAACATTTCGGTTTTCTCACCTGAAGCAACAAAGTGAACTTGGGTGTGCCCAAGTTACATCTAGCACTAAATATTTTTTCAATATTAAGTTCTACTTCTAGAACATAATTTTGTTTTTGTGTCGGAGGTAATTTCCAAGATAGTTATATCCATATTTGAAGTTCAGCACTATGGAGTACTAATTGTCCCCTCGCATGCCTAAAAAAATTAGTAGAAAAATTGGTCAAGAACACATGATGTTGGGTGAGGGCACACACACTTCCTCCTCCTGATACCAGGATCTCTTGCCTGAGACGGGAAGGTAGCAGTAGCTTTTTGAGTAAATTTGAGATTTTTTGCAGTTGCTGATTAATTCATTGCAGCCAAAATTGATGCATGTATACTGTATTTACTTACTTTTTTTACAACAGGCTAAAGGTGGGGTCTCACCCCACATGTTGAATTATTTAATTTTTCACTTTTTTTCTAAGTCCTGAGGAGAGTTTTGAATTCTATTTACCTTGCATTACAGTACAAGCATAGCATTTCAACTGTTACAAAGTACCGTATGTACTCGAGTCTAAGGCGCACTCCACTTTTAAAGCTACAAATGTTAAAAAAAAGTTTACATGTGAGCCTTTCTTTTCAAAACAAGTCTGACCTTGCCGTCATGTGAACTGTCGCTTGTCGTTCCACCAGCCAAAAGCAGAGCTACAGACAGGCGTGTTGTTTATAGAAGCGGCAGCTGCTGCACAGCCTCCCTATCCCTCCCTCATAAATGTCCCGACAGTCATGTGCAGCTTGCATCCTGTCTCGCCACAGCTGAGCCATGTGGGGGGCTCCTTCAATGTCCCAGCCACTTTCATTACCGTGTATGCCGGAACGACAATTTTTACATATTTTTTGGCCACCAAAAATTGCTACTCATCTTAGTACATGAAGGTTTGAACATTTTTGGTAACCTAAAAATTATTTGAAAGTTAAGCTGTAAGCTGTGAAGTTGTTTGATGTTATGATTTGTAACGGAAAATGCAATCCTTGTAACAAGTGCCGTGTTTATTTTGTGTGTGTGTGTGTGTGTGTGTGTGTGTGTGTGTGTGTGTGTGTGTGTGTGTGTGTGCGTGTGTGTCTATATATATATATATGTATAAAAAATTGACTGTACAAAATTTTTGATGAGCGGGCTATCAATACAACTGAAATGCGTGACTAGATCCTTTATGTCGCCAGCACATTACTCTCAGGCAGAGAAAACAAAGATCTAGGTACCGCGTCTCTAGATCTTTGTCTCACCAGTACGAAACTCGGATGGAGAAAACAAGGATCTAGGTACAGTACCACATATCATGGTTTGGCTAGCTAGCGACAACCAAAGATTAGAGAAACATACAGGTGGAGCATAAGGTATGTTCTACAGCGAAGGGGTATGAAGTCTTGAGACGGAAGGGGGAGGACCCCATCAGTCATATTGGAACCTGAAAATTGTTGATTACCATAGCAACGAGTACTATAATACGACTGTGGGTTGGCCAACCATAACCTCCTTTCTCAATGCATATAACGGTTGTAGAAGAACACATCAGGACACTCACCTATCTACCAATGTATTTTGCTTGACCCCCTTGTTGTTTGGCTGTAGTTCACCAAGTTGCCGAGAATGTTGTACTTTTTGGTGCTGTAATCCGGGTGGTCAGTCTCAAACTCCGCCCACTTTTTGTCATTGTCAACATTATAAAGTAAATAAAGATTTCTGGAGCCATAATTTAAAATTGTGAGCGAAGGAAGTGTTTCATAAATTGATAAAAAATACGTTTTGATCAATTGTTTATCTTAGTGGGAGGGAAGTGGGCGGAGTTTGAGCTCGACCGCCTGGATTACAGCGCCAAAAATGTATAGTATTATCGGTAACTTGGTGAACTGCAGCCAAACAACAAGGGGGTCAATTTTCCAGGAGATTGTCCAGACCTGTCCTTCTACGACCATGATACATATACAAGAATAGCTGATTGCACTCTGCCATATTGCAACATGAATAAACAAAGCAAGCTTGGCTTCAGTATCGGCTGCTAATGCTCCATCTGTACTCTTCTCTTATCTCTGGCGACAACAGCGCACAGGAATGCAATGGCCTTGCAAGCAGCTGCTGAAGCACGGCGTTGCCATGTAGTGCACGGCAGGCCTTAGTCCTGTATTCCCAAGTCGCGCACAGCTGCCGGCAACTGATGACGTCGCTCGCCACGTGTTAACACCACCTTGTATTTCCTTGACTCGTGCGATCAGAGGGCAGTAGTAGGCAATGTTATTCGTTTGTGTGCCCCCAGTGATGTTTATACAGTATACTGGTAATAAATACATTAAAACTATTTATGTTTCTGGTGAAGGAAAAAAAAATTTTCTGCTGGAAATTGCAGAAATTATAATTTACTTTTTTTCAAGATTTTGAACCTTAAAAACTATGCCTCGTCTTATGTGCAGGGTCGTCCTTTATGCCGGCAAATACGGTACTGATAACTCGACCACTGTGGAGTTTTGGTGTTATCACCTTTTGTCAACGCTACACTTTTCTCTACCATTGTTTTTATGTTCAGACAGTACCTATGGACCTTGAAAACTTCCGCTATTATCAAACGCTCGGCAAGTGGCTGTGCGCTTCGTAGCAGTGTTAAAACGGCCTAATACTCAAAATACAACTCATTTTCGTTACAGTTCGCGACGCGAATTGAGACAGGGTTTTTGTTCATGCTTACTTCTAAATTAATGACGTGATACTCCACTTTGTAAGTACATTACATGCTAGCAAATCACGGAACAAATGGTTTTTCACTAAATTTTTCTTGTCGACATCTCTTAAAATGCTGGCGAATGTAAGACACCATTCATTCTACGATGCAGCCCACTTTTAGGTCTCGAAAAGCCTCAAAAAAATGTGTAACGAGAAAATTCGGTATATTTACGCTGCAATCAAACAATTTTTTACATTCTAATTTCCTCAACTGATTGTGGCCTAAATATACTTTTAAAGTTCAACTGTGATGATTATACTATAGCGCAAGGTAAATAGAATTCATGCTATCGCAAATTTAACACTCTCCTCAGAATTTAAAAAAAGTGAAAAACATAATAAACACGTGAGATGACACACAATATAGCGACTATTTTTTTTCGAAGACCATGGACATTCTTGATTGGAGTTGTATTGAAACTTTGTGGAAAAAATAAATAGGTAGTTACCAAGCAAACAAGTTACTGCAACAATAAATACCAAATCTTACTCAAAGGGGAAGAACTCAACCTTACTTTAATGAGAACTGAGAACTTTGTATTGAATAATTCGCATTCACATTTCACTGTATCAGAAACCTTTGCCATGCAGCCACTCATAGAAGTTAATTACTTCCACGCCATCCGTCTCAAAGTGTAGGGCAGTGCAGATAAAAATATTCACAATGCTTGACAATTTAACAAATCAATTTTATTAATCTTCTTGTTTCATGGAAACCAACAAATATGTCTCAAATAGCAATTTCAAAAATAACACCTCCATAAATATTTAATTACAAAAAAAATTCATGATAGGCTTATTTTTATATATATAAAAAAAATAAATCAGAAACGTGGAAATAGGGAGAGGGGTGGCACATTTTACAATAACGGTACAAATTTTAATCACCACAAAATCGCTCAACTGAAATTCATTAAAATCTTTTTATGTAGAATTTATTTATCTTAGGTGCCATGAAGTTAACAACTTTAGAATCAGCAGTACAATGCACAACATTAACACTGAAATAGGACAATGGCGGGAAAGGCCGCTAGGCTACTAATTACAAATAAAACAGAAAGAGTCGTGCACAAGTACTCACAGGATGGTACTTGCAGATAGAAACACACACACATAGGACGAATACATTTCGTCCGCGGAGAAATGTGTTCGTCCTATGTGTGTGTGTTCCTATCTGCAAGTACCATCCTGTGAGTACTTGTGCACAACTCTTTCTGTTTTATTTGTAATTAACACTGAAATGTGCAACATCCAAAAGCATATGTTAATTTTTTATAAAAAAAACTATTGAAACTTACATACAGACTTTAATAATTCTCCGGTAATGACAAACAGGTATAGCAAACTACAGCTATGAAGGAAGGGGATGAGAAAAAAAAACATCAGAGAAAATATGTAAGTTACCATAGTTACAATTTTACTACTGGTAATTTGGATGTATGTAAAATTTAATTTAAATGAACTTGCAAGTAAAGTCAGCCTTAATAGTAAACTGTCTGAATTTTGAAGTTGTTTCAACATGGCAAGGTAAAGTGTAATAAAAGAAAAAAATTACAACTTTAAAGACAATTTCTCAAAAACACGTACACACACGCACGCACACACACATGCACATTGCTAATCCATGAGACATACATAAACACAAAACACTGTACAAATAAATTATTCAAAGAAAAATTATACATACTAATTTGATTGTTGTATTTCTTAACAAAATTATAGGTACATTATACGCAACAATTTCAATACAAGGAATATTTTCTCTTGTGAAAAGATTCAGTAGCTAATTTCATTTAGGATTTTCTACTCAATTGCACATATTTAATTCAGATTCAATGTTTCGGCATATTATATTGGTATTCTTGTTACGTACGACTAATTACAGTTGTTTAATACCTTGACGACAAAACACAACTTATATTAAACAAAGAACATCTTTGGCACTTCAAACATTTGTTCCAGTTAAGACACTTTGACATTGGAAAAGTTTTGGAGTTGCCTTCCAGACCACAATATTTCATGCTTGCAAGGCACAGGGGAAGTTACAGAGACACATATGTAGCCTGCTCCTTTCAATCAATGTTCCCCCCTCCCTGTCATTCAAACTACCCCCTTCTCTCCTTGAATTTCATCAGGTTACAAAGAACAATGGTTAACTCACCACGCTGAGCGCAGATAACATTTATGTACCTCCTAACAAGTGCCTGCTGCAAAGTGAAAACTTCAACATAATTCTTCTCTGCTGTACACACAATCCAAAATATATATATACTATACAAATAGACATTTGCAAATTTTTATTTAACCCTTTACTGATATTTTTACTTATGGAACAAGCGTGTTGCAATGCCTTAATTTAAATTAACCATTTTTAAGGATCATACACCCAAGAGACTGCAGAACAGACAACAAACTCTCAACACCGACAATCTCCTACAACGCTGTAAAACCTCAATGTACACGTAGTGAATTAAGTTGGAGAGCTGGACACAAGTTTTACAAACACCTGTAATTACAAAACTTATCGCTAATAAATCCAACATGGAACTAGAATATTGCACTGAATTCCTTAAACAGCTAAAAAGGTACTTAATAATGTTAACAGATGTGGAAACCTTGCGGTTCTCAAACTATTGTCTTGTTTACTTTTTCCATCCAGGAGCTTTACTTATGTTCTAGTCATCTGTAAAAATCTTAATTTCAGTAAGCATTTATAAATTCCTGTTTTTAAAACATACATACAATATGTGAATTCCAGCACATTTCTCTGCACGCACAAACAACGACAACGTATAAACAAGTCCATGGAATGTATAGCAAAGCTTATGTATTCACTTCTTTTTGGAAATTTTTTGCGAGCAGTATTTCAATCATTTACATGTTTTCCATGGACAACTAGCAGTCACCACGTACATAATTTTATGCATTCTTTTATTGCTAACGGTTGCAAAACTCTTCGACATTTCTCACAAAAACCAAATACAAAAAAAATATATGAACAGCTAAACCTGTGATGTTAATTAAAATACTAATGGAACTAACAAAAGAACTTCTAAAATAAACTCTTGTCCAACATAAAAAAAATTGCTTACACAATTATCAGAAAGGTTTCTCTTAAGGAATATAGATGAAAACACCGTACTTAAGCTGCCGTAAGAGAATGTCAAAAGAATTGTGTGTATTCTCAAAATAAAAATGAAAACTTTGTATGCTGTGGCAGAAATGATTTAACAGATGTGAAATAAATACCTAAAATATACAAACACATATTTCATGATACATAACAAGCACAATTTTATCAATAATTTTTTTGACGAAATTTCCAAAAGATAAAATTGGAAATTTCAATTTTTTTTTAATTTTAATTTTTTTTTTAATTTTAATTTTTTTTATGATTTTCATTTTTTTTTTGCAAAACAACCATTAAAAATGGGGGAAACTTTTAAGTGTTAAAACTATTTTTTAACACACGTGCACTTGTGTATTGGCATTGAATATTTCTGCAGCAAAATAAAGTTACTTAAATGCTCGTTTCTAGACTTTTATTAAAGCTGTCAACTTGGATCACAGCATAATGCATTTGTGACTAGTTTCGTTAACCTCAACCTCCCGTGATCTCCAGCCCGCACATCATCTCGAGTGCTCTGTTTCCTCGGCGACAGAATCCCACCATATTTTAGCACAAACAAAACATAGCCTAACAAGTTCATCCAACACCCATCAAATGAAGCAAAACATTTTTTTTCAGCATCACTTTTTTTTTCTCTCACTCGAGAACACGCAACGTTACACACAAGATTCTCAGTTTCCAGATAGCGCTCAATCGATGGCGTCACGGCGAAATATGCTCTCTAGTTTTCTGGTCTTTTTCAAATGGTTGCACGAATTGACGAACACTTGTTTCACTTTCTCGAACACATCCCGGTCGTACACCGATCTAGCAGTGTTTGTGAGATCAAATGGCTCTACAGAAAAAAACAAGAACAAAATGATTGGCAATGCATTCTTGTAAGCTCACAGTGTCTAAGTAATACAGTAATACCCTGAGTTACAAAGGGTTACATTCTGGAGTCAATTTCATAACTCAAATTTTTTGTAAGTTGGACTGTAGGTTAGGTACCTAAGGAACATTGCAAGAAACTAAAATATTAAATGTCTAATGTTTATGAATGACAAACGGTAAAAACCTTTATCAATCATTTTACAAAGGACCAATGAGAAAAAACGTTGCACATGGGAAAACAAAAACATGTTGGAAATGCCTTTAACACCTCTTCACAAAATGCTAAGAACAGAACCTCAACAATTTTTTTTTATGAACACGAAAATTTGCACTTTAAATGTGTGCGGTGGATATAGTTTCTGCACTATAATCAGTGGACAATCTAATTTTACTTCTGTTTTAATAATCTTAAAGGTACCAATTTAATACATTTAGTAATGTCTGCATACTTCTTTCGGGACATTTATCTAGCTCCATTATTTATAGACGTTCTTCAGATGTAGTAACAGATATTATAGGCTGCAACATTTTTCATTTTTACAGCAATAGTTTTAAAAACACATTTCTTGTGCTTTAAAACTAAAAATGCCACCTGCTTACAAACAAAAATGGGAAACGTAACAAGACTAACAAAGTATATACGATAGGTAACATGCTGTAGTTAGCTTAGTTCTCTCAATCACGTCATCAGGTTTTCCCGATCACCACAGGTTAATTGAAAAAAGTCCATTAAAACAATCCAATGTTGTGAGTGAAGAAAATAAACATACAGTAAACATTTTGTTTCCTTCTTAACAGCACTCTGCCCTGTACTGTAAATGATTACAAAATGCATTCTTCAAAAATTGGGTTTCTCCCGCTAAATCGGTAGGTCTACAACCTACAAACTTTGCATTAAAAAGTGGCAGAAAACTATTATAAACTAGGTTTTCAAAAGAGCTCAATTTAACCTTAACAACCTATAAATGACTGATTCCTAACAAAATGAGCGTATGTATCAGATAAGTGGCTCACCTTCTATACACAGGTACTTCCACTGATGAGGGTCATTCTTGTATGTACGTGCTCTTCGACACTCTTCGATGGGGATCCGCGAGGCCAGTCTAACTGATAGCGCATACTGGCTGTAACTAACAAACAATGAAATTTCATGTGATGAGAAATTTACAGTGATTACAAATACAAACACAATCACATTTGAATAAATCATACTGCACCTCTATGGTAGCGGCTGATTTAATGGTCTAGGTTAGAGTCCCTATTACATTTATTTCATGATTTCCAAAGTACTGTGTATACATGTAAAAAAAACACATACATTAGGCCTCCTTGTCTTCATAAAGATGAACTACTACCACTACCATCACAATTTTATCATGTAGGTACTTTCTATGAATAAATCTCATTACAAATTAGTTCAGTTTCAAGTACTTTTCATTATGAAGTACTGAATATCTATTCACACCCCTACTGAATGTTTGCCATTTAATAACTGTTTAGTACAAAGTATGTTCAATATTATGTGGGTGGAGAGGAGAGAGATGGGGAGGGAGAGAGAAAAGGGGATGTGGAGAGAGAAAAGGGGATGTGGAGAGAGAAAAGGGGACGTGAAGAGAGAAAAGGAGAGGCAGTGAGAAAAGGAGAGGCAGTGAGAGAAAAGGAGGGAGAGAAAAGGAGGGAGGGAGAGAAAGGGATGGAGAGAAAGAAAGGGAATGA
>PNEQ01001568.1:37562-50546 GCA_003012365.1 Medauroidea extradentata | reverse complement strand
ATCGATTGTATTATGAGTCGCGTCGCTCGCAAACTTAGCTGCGATAATCGATTATTTTTATCGTTCGACATTAAAAATATGAAAAAACATGCCGTGGAAATCACAAATCCGGATATTTCTGTAAAAAATACGGAGGGCGGGAGACAACCTAAAAAATCCGGAGACTCCGGCCAAAATCCGGATGGTTGGAAGGTCTGCAGCACTAATAGAATTTTTAGACTCATTAAGCACATTACTTACTACACCACTTATCCAGAGTCTACCATTTGCTTATATTATTAACTTGTCCATTCTAGATTAGATTATGCATCTGTCATTTGAAACTCCTTAACCTTGTTAGACAGTCATAAATTGGAAAAAATTCAAAATAAATATATCTATTATTCAAAATTGAAATTTCACACAGTTTTCACTTCCATCCAACTCTCCCAAAGAAGATCATTCTTAGATGGCCTGTTTACACTTGACATTTTAACTAACCACATTTCCTGTCCTAATATTGTACATCATATTGGCTTAAAAATCCCTTATCAAGGTGCCAGGTCAAAGGGACTATGTAAATACTTAAAAGGAGACAATGGCCTACTTTACAGACTAGTTAGTAACTACAACATACAGCACAACAAATTTGACTATGCTTAACTACACATGCCTCAACTTTATGTTTGTTTTATTTAGACAGCAGTTCTAAGGTGGCTTCCCTTCCCCGGATCAACCAGAATAGATGGCATCCGCACATGGTTCACACGTGTGGGGGCAGCTGTGCTGCTTCCTTTTGTGCTACTACCTCTTTAGGAAGGCTGTTTTTAAATTAATTTACTTATGTACTGTTTGTAGTATCTCTCCTGTTGAAAATAGTGTCTAACGTGTTCATGTTAGCCTTGTCCTTGTAATAAATGTCCTGGTTGTAGCTTTAAGGTTTTTGCTGTTGATACAATCGTAAAATTTGTAACATAAATAAATAAACAAGAATATACAATTGAATTTCAACTTCAAGGTCGTAATAAAATATTTATTAAAAAAAACATAGCCATTTTAATGTACTGCTGCAAAATACAGCCCACTCACCTCCACTGAATGTTGTTTTTGGACTTTTTCTCCAAGATTCCAATCCCTTCTAAGACATTGGTGATATCATATATCCGACGTTTTTGTACTTCCAGGAATTCTGAAGCTTCGTTGAGATCAACAACACCATTTGGAGACGAATGTAAAAGGTTCACAAATTTCTTTGTAAGCAGACCCAGAGAAGTATCGTACCGAGTTCTCTCGAGAGGTTTACCTGAACACAGACAACTTTCTACTTAAAGAACTTAAGCAGTGCAACCCTAACAACCTTGAAATCTTTTAAACACATAAGTTCTAAAATCTTATAATATAGACCATTCACAGTAAATGGACACAAATTTTGCAAATGCCTTAGAAAACTTACTACTACTACTACTTATTTCCGTATTTTCTGTACAAAACACTTCTCACAAGTAGTTTCTACCTCAATCTGCATTAAATTGCTTTTTTTTTTTTTTTTGGAAATGTACTACACATTATGAAAATATTTTCTCTTATACACCTCAGACTCGCATAGCACTGGTTCAGTTACAGCGCAATTCAAACACGAGAGCAAATAATACGTACATGATCCAAATAGCGCGACGTAAGACTCCCATAACGTGAGCAGGAAAGGTCAGTTGCTGCAAGCTTGCAGTTGCTTCACAAGCATGTAAATGCCATGTTGGCATCAGTTAGACAGGCCGGCGTATCAACTTCCTGCCCTGTTATCTTTTCAAGACCTCTATCACCGTACTTGAGCGTGGAACACTTAGTTGCTAGTTTTCTTTTTTTGCCATGTGGGAACACCTCGTGTAATAAGTTCCAGTTATCTTTAGAACTAAATAAATAAATACCAAATAAACACTGGGTAGTTTTGTTCATTTTTATATAATTCTTGCAACATTGATATAAACTGAAAAAAATTTTCAGACAAATTGGTTAGTAACTAAAAAAATACAAATTTTTTTCCATCGGACAACAAATCTAGTTGACGGCGGCCAGACGATTAAAATATCAATAATCCATAAACTTTGAGGGGCAGTAAAATCTAAACCATTAGAGACAGAGCAAAACAATTTGGTACGGTTACTTAAATCAACGAATAGAACAACCAAGCCAAGTTTCGTCTAAATCTGAGACGGTGGGTGTCAAAACTTGTTTTTTTTTTTTTTTTTTTTTTTTTTTGGTTGCTTTGGTATGGAATGACCCTATGGCTATCAATAGTTGGACCGCCTCAGCGGTGTCTCGTCCGTGCGGGCGCGCAGCAAGAGTGCGCACGCGGCAAGAGTGCATGCACTGGCAAGAGTTCACGCGCCGGCAGTCAACATGATTACACTGCCGACCGCTGCAGACCAATGTAATCAGTTTGATGAGTGTAGCAATTTATTTATTAATACATTTATTTTAGCATGCATGCTATGATGATAATTTTGTGTTTCCTTTCACTCTGTGGCACGTGTCGAATAATTTGTGCGCATGCCCGAGAGACACAAAAATCAGCTTGGACGGGTGAATGTAATTGTTGACTTGTTCGTTTGACAGGTAATGCTAGTGTTATTTGCCAGCAGATATAAACGACGCTGACATCGGTAGTTGCTTTATTTTCGCGCACTAGTCGTGAACTGTGTTCAGCGGCGGCACAAAGTTAAGTTCGAAGATGTAACAGAAGTGGGCGTACGTGTACGCATTGACTTTTATTCCGACAGTGTGCCGACAGAAAACATGTCTGACTTTTGTGAGCACTACCAAATCTAGACAGATAGTTAGTTGAAAAGCAGTGCCAAAGCTAGACATGCTCGTTTTCACACACTGCCCACCACCAGTGATTTTTTTTACTTTTTATTTTCCATCCTTCCTTTTCCATGACAAAAAAAAGGTGGTTTACTCTTGTTCCCACGCACTTCCTAATGGTGTGCAAGATACTTTAACAATGAAATGGCCAGCCGCAAGGATTTATTGCTTCTCGCTCAGTTTTATGAGTCGTTTAGTGTGTTAAATTATAATTTATAATTAGTTTACAGTAAATGTTGAAATTGCCACTAAACTAAAAGATAAAAACATGTACGGCCGACTGTGTGAGCATGAAAGTGTATCAGAACAGCAAATGCAGTGACACACGATGTGTCCTGTCATCCTCCATCCTTGCTGCTTATCTCAAGAAGCTCAAGGTATACGGAGTAAAATATGAGCTGTAGCAAGCTAAGCAGAGATAAGCACGAGTAGTTGTTTGGGTGCATGTGTGAGAGAAAGAGACAGCACTATTGTATCTCCCAGAGGCATTTCTTTTGTATGCGTGGTGTGTGTGTGTGTGTGTGTGTGTGACAGGTATGGCACAGCCGGCGGCAATTATTCTTACTGAAGATACAGCATATGTCCGCCGTTATTCAGTCAGAACACGCAGTTTTTGTTACAAATAGCCATGTTGTCATCTGAGCTGAGCGGAAGATTTTTGGGAGCGCCTGACAACAGTGTGTCTGGCATCGGAGCTTTCCTCTTTTTATCTCACTCCCCCCCCCCTCCACTTCAAAAAGGTCACTTGTTGCTGGCTGGCTGTGGTTTTTTATGTACAAGCAGGTTGAGGGAGGGAGAGAGACATGTATTCTTTACTCATTTGTGCGAGTATCCGAGCAACTCGCTTTTGCGAGCAACCCTTATCTTGCTAACCAAACACAGGATATAGGCCCAAGCGACAGAGCAGCGGGCTTACGAGCGGGCTGATGCGCCCGGCAACGTCGCCGAAGATCTAGGCACTCTCCCGGAGAATTTAAATTTTCTAGGAGACTATCACCGTTCCATCGCAATTAAGAAAATTCCGGGCCTCTAATTACAGCTGAATTCTAATAAACATACAGTATTTTAAATAATCTTTCCTGCTCGCGGTGTTAACTTTTTCCATTTTATTCCTTCAAAATGATTAAAATTTTTTTTGGCGGGCATTAAGGATAATGTTGTAGTTGCGTTTTTTTAGTCGCTGATGTCGTAGTCGCGGGGCTCAACTGTACGTATATCAAAATCCCAAATTGTAATAAATAAATAAAATCAGAAAAGCAAGTTGTATGTGAAACTACACACGGTTGAAAGCACAATGATTTACTACTGTCACCTGGGAAAAAGGGGGTGGGGGAAATAAAGTGCACAATTTTATTTTTTTGAAAAACGCGCACCTGAGTTTGGGGAGGGAAGCGAGATGTCTAGGTTCCTCAAAAAGACTTTGCTATAGCCGTGTTTTTGCTATTTCTATGTTCGCTATGAAGGGATTTTACTGTAGATTCTTTTGTTTAGTTTCCTGGCCTGTTTGTTTTAAAACTGAATATCGTAGAATTTTAACTTAGTTTGTTGATACAGTATAACTTTTTTTCTAGCATTTAATAGTTTATAAAGATATCTCGTGAAGTGAAAAACTTCTTGTGTTGCAATCTTCTCCAGGCTGTAGGATTTCTGGTGCTGACCATGTGGTAAGATCATCGGCTTCATTATAAGGTACGGTACATTAGGATTTGCATCTCATTGACAGTGACGTCATTAGAGATGGTGACACAGCTTAGTATACTGACAGGAGTGTAGACAGGAGTCAGCCAAGGCCACTGATAAGGATCCATCCCTCCCAGCATTGGCCTGGAGCAATCTCGGGAAACCATGGAAAACCAAAATCAGGATGGCCGGAGACAGGAATTGAACCCTGGTCCTTCTGAATGAGAGTCAAATGTGTTACAACTGCGCCACCTCGCTCAGAATTGGCTTCATGGAGTTCCTCAATCACACAGGCTCTTGACGCACGTGGTCAGCTTTTGCGTTTCTCTGCTTTCTGTGTTGTGTTGTGTGTACAGTCCTGACAATTTGCAATTTTTGTCCTCAATTTACATTTCTAAGTTTAATTTGTGTGTTATTTCATTGTGAAATTTATAAACTTAACTATTCTAAAACTTTTTATTAGTTTTTAGAGCTTATTTGCCCAGTTTCACAAAATTTTGGATGCTGTTAATGTTGCCTCACTCTATGAGGCATGCTCTTAACTACCACGTTCACTTCGTAGTATTCAGTTGTGAATATGGCAAGGAAGAAAGACTGTGCAAAGTGAAAGAAGATGCTGCGGCATGACTAACAGTCCTTTGTTTTCCAATGTCCATACTCAGTCTGCACGTGCTCCTCGGACTCTGTATGTGCCTGTAAACGGAGACAAACTGCAGTCTTCGAAATTTCACATTTTGTTTTGTCGCAATGAGAGCACTGTGTTCATAAGTATTAATGCCCAGTTATTTTTTTATTCATTTACATTCGCTTTCTCAAGGTGTGTGTGTTTCTGCTGTATCGTCTACACCTAGATTTTTGTCATTCGTTTTGTTTGTCTGTCTCTTGTAATTATATTTTGCCTGTTATTTCGTACTTACAAAATTCCTTTTGTGGAATAATCTGAGTTATTTGTTTAATTTTTTATCAGTTCGTTTTTCGGTATTTGGGTGCTCGTTGCATTATTTTCTTGTAAATCATTGACTGAATTTCTTGAGGAATTGTATACGTTTTACCTTTGTTTACTAGTTGCAATCAAAGTGCTTTTGTTGGTGTGCTTGTCTGTGTGGGTGTATTCTCCAGTTTTCTGTGACACACCATTTGCTGCAATGGTATATGACCAAAACACTTATTTAGTTTGTAATAATGGAATTGTAAAAAACTAAGTAGCCTCACGCAACATTGAAAATTATCTATGTATTTAATCCCTACCTAAAAATTACCTAAAATTCCCACACTTACCCTTCCCTCCCTTACCCACAATAAATAACAAAGTCAGAAGCAAATAGAAAACGTTAAATTATCATTCTCTGTTGATTTTTGTATTCATTGAACTTAAAACTGTTAATTTACTTCAGTAAGTGTTGCAAATTATTATTCTTTTGCATGTCCCCACTCATCTGAAAAATTAAGTAATTTATTTAAGATCAGTGATTACTACCTACTAACATACCTTAAAATTGCAAAAATATAACTACGTGCCTGATATACAAAACAGTTCTAAAGAACAACTACAGTGAACCCTCGATAACTCTGACTAAAAGGGGGGAGAAGCTGTCCGAGTTACGATTTGTCCGTGTTATCGAGGGGCGTCCGGGGAGGAGGGGTAATCGATCATTAATCACAAGAAACGTGAGGAAACCAGTACGCTATCATTTCTACAAGCAAAAGAAGCGGCAATATATACTGCTGTGTACGTATCAGTTTACAGGAGGGGGTAGAGCGGAAATTATCGCTGTAACGGGAGAACTATAAAAGAAAGAATATCAAACAACCTGGGCCGGCAGATTATTTTTTATTTATTTTTTATGCTACTTCTGGCTGATCTTTTTTTATCTGTGCTAGAAGTTGGCACCAAGGCACCCTTCGACCACATAATAAAAGTTCTCACCCCCTTCCCTCGTCTGGCTGGCGACAGTCTGTGCGTGCATCTCTGTGTGTGAGATAAGCTAGGGTGGTAGAGAGCGAGCGGAAGTAGTCAAGGTCAACAGGTACAGTCTCAACAGCAATAAAAACACCGCACGTGACCACACGCAACTCACGAGATGTTTACGTGAAAAATTGCTCTACATCAGCATGTTACAGTGTCTGCAGCCAGCTGCTAGTTTCCTACAAGAGATTGTTTTTTTTTTTTCCAGGGCCACTTTGATAGAATGCGAGGCAGAAGCAACGTAAATCTCAGTCTACCTTTCCTCCTTTTTTTTTTTTGTTTACCATAGTTGATGTCACGGCCGTGGTTGAAGTGATAATATGCGCTTGTAGGCCTCCCTCCATACTATCTTACCTTGGCTGCATCGTCATAGATCAGTGATGTCTTTACACACACTTTACACTTAAAATAAATTTCACAGATACCTCAACATTAACGGGAACTCAATAAAAGCCCATTCATTTTAACCATTTAACTTTTTCAAAAGCGAGGCCCTCTAGAATGTGCGGCCCGGGGCAAAAGCCTCTTTCTGCCCCCTCCCCTTCTGTTATAATTTATTAAGCCCTGTTTTTTTTTTTCGATATCGCGCCGGCCTCTAGCGTAGTGGGTTAGGTGCCAGTTTACGGTGCGAGAGGCCCTGGGTTCGAATACTTGCTCGGGCATGGATGTTGTGTTGTGCTTTCACCTCACATCACCCTCGTCGGCTTGTAAGACGTCGTTAAAGGGCCGTAAAACCCTCTCACCACCTTGCCTACATTGCAATGCAAACCAATGGCTTTTAATTTTTTTATTAGATGTCCGGAACAAATTGTTTTGCAATCTTGAATTTATCGCACATACCAGAATAAAATAAATTCCCCTTTAGGTGCCATTGTGACTTG
Source organism: Medauroidea extradentata (assembly GCA_003012365.1). NCBI lineage: Eukaryota > Metazoa > Arthropoda > Insecta > Phasmatodea > Phasmatidae > Medauroidea > Medauroidea extradentata. The sequence goes on along the minus strand of PNEQ01001568.1, from coordinate 43,178 downwards.
TAGTTACCGTCCAATTCACCAGCATCATACTGAAATGTTTATTTAAGACGCACGTGCGTGTGTGGCATGCGCGGCGAAGTGGGAGGAGAGATAAAGAAGGGAGGTCTGACTGCTGAGTTGCATTTCCAATCGCGCGCCTCGCCAGCAACATTTAACCACACGGAACTAGCCAGATATATTACGGTGGGATTATTAAAGGCTACGTAGTGATGAACAACTGCTTTTAAAGCTTAATACTGTTTTTAAATAAAACGTGATGGATTTAAATGAGGCGGACACAATTTTCTTATGATTTTTGACCAAAAAATAATTTAATTAAAATTAATTTTGTTTTTCGAAATTCTGTCCGAGTTATCCGAAGTCCGGGACATCGATGTCCGAGTTATCGAGGGTTCACTGTATTTACAATAAAACTTTTTCAAACAATTCAGAAATTGATGTTAAAGTTACCAGACAAAAGCAGTTCGCGAGCCCATTGATGCAAAGTGATTGAAGCAATCCATAGTGATTGAGACGTAAATATAGACACTGTTAGCAGCAGCAACTGATTTTCTCTTGCCATCATCATGGCTTTACAGGCTGTTTATGCCATGAGCACAAGAATTACATGTTGTGAAGTGCCCAATCTCACCAGCATATCCTTTTTTTCTTTTTTATTAAACCTAGAGAAATGGGTTTGTATGTGCCAAGGTAATGAATGCCAAGCACATCAACAATTATGTTATTGCAACTCAGAAAAGATTATTAAAGCGTTTCTGTTTTCTGGATAACGCAAAGTTTGCTGTCGCCCAGCTACCCTGCAAAACTTACCCCATACCTATAAACATCAGTTTACAGTAGAGCCCTGATTTAACAAACTCGGGAATAACGAAAACACCTTTTTAACTAAAGGATATTTACGTACCTTCAAAAAATAAAAAGTGCATTAAATAACTAAGGGACTTTGATAAAATGGAATATTAATTGTAATGTACGTCTATAAAAATAGTAGCACTGGCCGCAGTATATACTTTTTCTCCGTAGAAAAGCTTAAACTATCCATCAAGGGGGAAAAAAAGTTAAAATCCGTTGAAAACTTTGGCAGCCGGAGTGATTTTGAGATAAGCGCAAGTGGGCGCGGCTGAGCGAACGAACGGCCCCGTGCAACAGCTGTGTTGCATAACAAGCGCACTTCTAGATCCTCTTCCTAGCAGCTGACGAATGAACGAGCATCTAGGTACCCAGTCTCCGCAATGCGGTGGTGGACAGTACAGGAACTAATTTAAAGATAGTGCTTCGGGTCTCTGTTACAATGTGCTGCAGTGCAGCATGCTATATTGATTAAATCTATTACCGATATAATGCAGTGGTGTCGAGCACGATTATTTACTCTGTTGTCCCGTGATGAAACCAAATTATTTATAAAACAATATATATAATTTATGCAGACTTTTTACAACAAATTTACTACCGTAAACACAAATATTTTGTTCTCCTGCTTAAAAAATGCACAAGTGCAAAGTATTTTTAGCAAACAGACCAAGGAGTTTGATTCACGAACGTGGTTGTGTACAAGCTACCGTATTTGCCGGCATATAAGACGACAATTTTTACATATTTTTGGCCCTCAAAAATTGCTATTCGTCTTATATGAGGGTGCAAACATTTTTGGTAGCCAAAAATAGTTTGAAAGCTAAGCTGTAAGCTGTGGAGTTGTATGCTGTTTCAAGGAATTGTGTTTATCGTCACAAATGAAAACGAGTGCCCCGTTTATTTTAATAAAATTTACGGTACGAAATTTTGATGAGCGTCATTCATAATAAAGGACACTTCCTCGCAGCGAAGCGGCAATCGATGCGAGCGCGTGCCGTGATTCTTCGTCTCGCCAGCCTACAACTCTCGGGCGGAGAAAACGAGGATCTAGGTCCGCATGCTTTCATCCTTTGTCTCGCAAGCACAAGACTCTCGGGCGGAAAAAACTAGGATCTAGGTAGCATACTACACATTCATGTGTCTATCTAGCGCTAGGCTGGAGGACAACAGGGCACAGGAATGTGATGACCTTGCAAGCAGCTGTTGTTGCCCGGCGTTGCCATGTAGTGCACGGCGTGCCTCTGTCCGGCGTTGCCAAGTCGCGCACACATGCCGGCATGTGGAGACATCGCCGGCCGCCGCCGTGCATTTCCTTGGCAATTGGGCGTGCGGAGAGCAGTAGTAGCCAATGTTATTCGTTTATGTGTCTATTATGATGTTTAAATGCCGGTAATAAATGCATTGAAAATATATTAACTAAGTTTTTAATATTTCAGGCAAAGGAAAAAAATATTTTTCTGTTGGGAATTTCAAAATAAGTAATTTACTTTTTTTCAAGATTTTGTACCTTCAAAACCATGACTCGTCTTATATGCGGGGTCGTCCTATATGCCGACAAATACGGTCCAATGGCGGCAGAGGCACATATTTAATTATTATTTTACCGTTGTCTCAGAAACTTTCAATTCATTTTCCATTGGAATTTTTCGTTTTACTATTTATCATGGGAATTTTCTGAAATTTGTTGGTGGAGCGGGCGGGATAGAGACGAAAAATTGACTGCTCGGCACTGTTAGTCATCACTTCTCACAAATTGATGGGGCGCAAGGGCGGTCTAACTCAACATGCGCATGATTGCCGAGCGTTCCACTGGAAGTTTCTGAAGTTTTTCCGCCGATGTTTTTTCTTTTCATGGCTGTGGATCACCTGTCGACGGTAAATTCATTTAGTTATAATCTTGAGCTAAAACCCACTTTTTTTAAATTGCCTTAACTTATGACATAAGATGCCGAGGATTTAATTTGGGGGGGGGAGGAAGGGGGTGAAAAAAATTTGAAATTGAATGTGATGAAACATTGATTTAGAGTTAACATTTTCGGGTCCTGTGGCATTTCGTTAAATCGGTGTTCTACTGTAGTTCTGTTATAATTGAATTAACAGAATATCATTTATTTTTGTTTGTAGGTTTTGGGTTTTGTGTTTTCTTTACTATACAGTCAATTTTGACATAGAGTTACAATTCCAGGTCTCATTTTAAAGCTCTCAAAATTTAAAGTATTCCCCCCTCCCCCCTGCATTTTGACGTATTTTCAGTAGTTTTTGCATTATTCAAGTTTTTTATTTTCGTGGCAGTTTGAAGGTTGTTGTTGGCTGATGGTGGGCGAAGGCATGGTACGTCATAGCAAGTTTTTTAGGATGGGGTGATTATTCTCAGAGTGGCGCGGGCCCACTTTGGCAAATATTGAATGCGTTAATTTTCTTTTATTCCTTAATTGTGAAACTGTAAGATATTTTTAGCTAATTTTGCACTATAAATAAATAAATAAATAAATAAATAAATAAATATATATATATATATATGCACACACTTTTTGTGGGCGTCGAGAAAGTTGCCGAAGTTTCCCTAAGTTGGCCGAACATCCCGAGGGTTGGCGAGAGCGTTTTCCTGGGAGGTTATCTGATGCTCGGCAGCAAAGAGGAAGGGTGAGTTGTTTTCTAAAGAGAAGTGGGTGTCTGTTCAATTATGGTCGGTGGATACCAATGTAATAAATAATAAACCAATATTAGTACATTACGTACTGGCCCTTTTTCACTTCCTAACCTGTGCTTTGAACTCACGATTTCTGAACCCTGATGACTAGGATTCTGTGCCTACCAGCTGAGGATGTGAGTGTGTACCGTCACAACGGGATCAATGTCATTCTATGAAAGTGCACGGGATCACAATCTTCATCAGTGACTATTTCCTATTCAGTTTTTTTTTCACACATGATTAGAAATCCTTTCTTCATTATCTGTGGGTCTGACAGCGTGTTTTCATATTATCAAACAGTGAGCGTGAATAGTGAAAAAAATAAGACACTTGTGACGTAATATGCAGGAAATGTTAACCTTACAATACATGGAATGCGTATATAAAAGTAAAATGCAAATCAGAGGAAAACATAAATACAGTAGAAGCTCGATAAAGCGCTCATGTCGGGAGACTTAAATCTAACCCGTGCTATAGCCTATGAACGCTGTACCGAGATAGACCAGGAAGAACCAAAAATTTTTTTCAATTAAGTGTTATTTAGCACCGCAATGTTCTTATTTGGTACTGTACCATGTTCAACTTTCATCCTTTATAATACAGTACTTCAGTTTAACTGTTAAACTACTGTAGTTTATGTTATGTAGCACTGATTTCACTGTATTTACGTATGTTAAATGTGCAAGGAGTATAGTTATGTTAACTGCACAGGGTATAATTATGTTAGTTTCACACGGAGTATATAGGCTAGCGACAGCGGCGAGCGCTCGAGCTGACAGGTGCAGATGTGGTGTGGGTAAAGTGAGATAAGGCATGCACACATGCGTTATAGGAATGCCATTGTGTGTCCTTGCCTACACAGCTAAGGCAGATAGATTACATGTTTACAACCACGCAGCAGACAGACGTTCATATAATAATAGTATTACGTACCGTGAATTTTTTCAAACAGACCTCTATTGTAGTCTTAAAACATATCAGAAAATCAACACACAATAAACAGAATTGAAAATTTGTACACTACTAAACACATTGTATTACGTAACATTACATAACAGGTGCAAAAATCTACTTTTAATTTGCTTAAAAAAACTCAGAAATATTTGTTTGTCTGACAAATGCAATGCATTTTTTTTTCTTTTCTGCATAGCGTTTTATGTTCGCCAGGTGAAGCAAAGGAAACTGATTTGATTCAGTCTGTATTTCCAACCATGAAATAACTTGATCAACGCTTGTTATCACTTGGTTTATGCTAGGCACTTCCTTTTCTTCTGTCACAGTCGGCCCAGCTCACAGGGTCTTCTAGAGTCATGCTGGAGTCTACAATGTTACGTGTAGACTGTACATCACTGGGAGAAAAATCCATGAAAGCTTCATCACTGTTGCGACACGTTCCGTCAATGGAATAAGAACAAATTTTCCAGCAATGTTAGATGGTTGACACAGTTACACTTTGCCACGCTATTCCCACTGAATACACAACTTCCTTGAGGTTTAATGATTTTAAGTAGACTTCCATTTCATCATCGGAGTTGACGGTTCGATGAGTAATTCTCGGCGGTAGTGTTCTTTAAATGCTAATATAATGCCATAGTCTAGCGGCTGAATCAGTGCTGTAGTATTTTTGGCAAAAACATAGCTTTTAATTTTTCGTCCTTTGACTATAGTAAATCAGCAGATGGATGTGCTGGGCAGTGGTCAAGCAGTAATACAGCCGTTTCTTCTATCTATAATGACCGCAGGTGGGTTTTCACTGATGGAACAAAATCTTCATGAAATCACTTAAAAAACAACTATGCAGTCATCCATGCATTTTTTGTGTTTATTTATGCAACAAGTAATGATTTCATGCTCACATGCTTGAAGCAATGTGGACAGACTGCAGGTTATTGGAGTGTTATTTGGTTTTGGTTTTTTTAGTTGACTTGTACATGCTTGTGACTCTAAGCTTCTTTTTGAACTGGATGAAACTGCAGACTTACTTAGTCCTGAACCTTTGTCAGTGTCTTGAACAGAGTTTGAAACTGTGCTATTAACTTGATTATTGGCAAGTTTAGGAATTTTGTACGTTT
>PNEQ01001568.1:0-36562 GCA_003012365.1 Medauroidea extradentata | reverse complement strand
AAATGAATAACCTAACATGGCATCGCCTCAAGGAAATATTCTTGTATCGTATCATTTCATAATCGTATTCAATCATGGCTGCTATGGAAAACAATTGACGCACGAAGTTACAAAAAATGTTGTTTTGGTTTCATCACGCAAATAGAATGAAATGTATTTTGTTTGCGAAAATACAAACGGTATTAAAACGGGATTGTATCTACGATAAACAAATTGGAAAGTGGAGAAATCCTTGACCTGGGTATCTCGTGTAAAATTTTTCGACTTCCTTGAGTTTCAAGTAGTTTTCGATTACCAAATAGTGACTGAAACGGTAAAATTTCGTGCGAAATTTTGTGAAATGGTGGAGTTTCGGGAAAAAATTTCGTATGAAACAAGGAACGGGACAAATTTCGTGACATTTCACGAACCTAAAAATGTAAGTAAACAAACCAACATAACCTCAAAAGTTCTAAAATAGGTTCTATGACTGAGTATAAAATTTTCGTGAAAAAATCGTTCGCGAAATCAAGGGGTCCCTAAATATAGTTGAAGATCTGTAACGAACATATGAGTCAGTGAAGGCAAGATAAAATAATGGTCACTGTAAAAAGAAGGTTTAAAACTAATGTCTACAAGGACTACAAACAGCACATGCAAAGAAATACCACATTATAATAAAATGAAATTTTAATCACTCACTTTTAGAAGCTGGACTAGAGCCAAGGGAAAGGCTACTAGAAGTAGACACTTGCCGCATCCTCCTGCCGGAGCGTGGGGTTTTGAAGCCTTGGTCGCTGGATGGAGAAATATCCATGTTCAACCGACGCTTCACACCCTTAACAAACCATTTAACATTAGTCTTTTAAACACCATCACTTCACAGGGATAACTTGATTACTTACAATATTGAAACTGTACTCCCTGCTTAATATAAATATAAATGCTGAAAACATAAATTTCTACGCTTTTTTTGAAGCCAATATGGATGAAATACTCAATGACAATCCTAGATAATTACATATGTTTGCCAACTTAATGAGTAAATATTTATCAAAAATTATTAATTCGTTGCGCGTGATGTCTTGCGCCGCAGTTAAATACACAAGGCTCCGGTGTTAGAAATTGTGCTTCAGAAGTTCGTAACACTGGAAACTTTTTTGTTTAATAAAACGTTGGCTAAAACTATTGTCTAGGATTGCTATTGTTTAACTTTCGCAAATTGGCTTCAAGAAACCTAAAGTTAGAGATTAACGCTTTCAGCATTGAATTTTGTACCACGCCCACTTAAGATGGTAAAATATTTAATAAATTAAAACTCTAATATACAGTAAATATTGACTTTGAAGGACAGTTAAATAACAAAATATTTCCTAAACATTTCAGTCATTACACATCCAAATAACAGAAAATAATTTATGTACACTTATTACAAAAAAACCAAATATACTACCCAAAACATTTAACCAGATTCTTGCTCAGTAGCAACATCAATTGTCTCACTGATGTTATAAGACCAAGTTGTTAATATACAGCCAAGTTCACTCAAACAAAAGGTTTCCCCACGAGTGGTGTTTTTGTGAATGTATTATCACTACAACGTATTTTGTATAGTAACTACACATTCAATAAAATTGAACGTGATAACACATTAGTTCTTTGAATCACTTTAGACCAGACACGACACAACATTAGTCCGATACTACATACAATGCTACCTTGATCTAACGACAGCCCAAGTTTCCTCATTAGAACTAAAACAACTAGTGCTGGGCGAAGTTAGAAAATTTTGAACTGAACCGAACCAAACATAAGGGTTTGGTCCGGTTCAAAATGTCTAAAAAAATGTATGAAAAATTGAACGTTTGATATCAAAAAAATAAGTTTTTCAAACTGATATACTGCAACACAAATGAAAAAAAAATAAAAATAAAAATAAAAATAAGAAAATATGTACCTACGTGAATCAATTAAGTTAAAATTTTGTAAATTTCACTTCAAACATCCGTAATTCAATTTCCTTATTTATGGCATAAAATAAATAATGTTACGTCGTGACCAAGTAGCCTAATTTTCTACCTACTTAAACTTAAGTTATCTTACCTATCATACGAGCAGACGAAAACACTCAAGGGAAAAAATGTAATGAAAAGAAGTCTAACATAATTTATTGTGCTACAAGCTGGTGGGTTCTATTTAAGATCACTTGAGTCCTGAAGCGCTCCGACATCACTGCGTCAATGATAGGCCACGCACGTTTGAGGAGCTGCGTGTCCTTGGGCTCGCGATCGAACAGGAAATCCAATGTGAGCGAGATTACCATAGCTCCGCGACGCCGCCTACTATTAAGGGACCCGCCTACTTGCGGGAAGGCGGTGTTAATTCGGGACCGCCTAAGGCGTCGCCCGTTTCCCTGTTGGGCGCGATTGATCCCGTGCCTGGTTCAAGTTTGAATCGAGGCCTGGATGTGTTATCGACGCAGTTATTTTCTGTTCCGCCCGCGGAAGGTGCGCGGAAGTGTGGAAATCACGAACAGTGTAGTAATTGTGCCGAGTTTGGCCATAGTCGCCTGACTTGTCGCTCGCCTAGAGTGGAAAGGGATGCGCGGATTTGTTTTAAATGTCTGCGTCCCGAACATTTACGTTTTTCCTGCCCGGGAAACTAGGCGATACTCCTCTTGTGTGTGTGAAGGGGAGTAGTAGAGTTAATTGGGAAGCACGCTTAGACTGTTTCGTGGAAGTATCTTGTCACGGCGAACTGCGGGCGGCGCTCGTTGACACAGGGGCGTCACACTCATTTGTGCGGGAAACTTTTTTGGATAAATTGATTAACAAGGATCCCGCAATCAAGCGCAAAATCTCCGATGCTCATACCATGTCGGTTCACGTGGCAAATGGTGGGGTTGTCCGATGCACCCAATCCGTCTGACTTCATGTAAAATTGGGGCATTTTTCGTGGAGTTTCCAATTTCGGATATTTAGTGTTTTGGTTGCCGATTTAATTCTCGGGGTGAATTTTCTGAGTCATGTACGCGCCTCGGTAGATCTTGATTCGAGGGTGCTTAGGTTTGGGTTTGCGCCCAATGTGGTATACCCGATGATTTCCACGGTTGGTAGGGCGAGTCGTCCGCAGGGGCAAATTGCAACCATCAATGCTGGTGAGCGTTCGGTCGTTGAAGGGTTGTTGAGCGAGTTTCCGGATGTTATTACGTCCGAAATAGGACGTTGTAATGTTATGCCGTATCGGGTTGGGTTGCGGGACGACGTGCCCGTCAGAGAACGCAGTTATGTTTATGGCCCGCCTAAGTTGCAAATTATGCGTTCCATAATTGACAAATTGTTGAAAGATGGGGTAATTTCTCCCTCAACATCGGACTACTCATGTCCCGCGTTTCTGGTTAAAAAGGGTAGTGGGCAGGGCTACCGACTTGTGACCAATATGAGTGCTGTAAACAAAAAGATCAATTTGGACCCTTTCCCTGCGCCCACAGTGGACGACGCGCTTCAGCACTTGGGGAAGGCTTCAGTGTTCTCCGTTATTGACCTAAATGTGAGTTTTCATCAATGTTTGTTGCACCCCGATTCACGTAAATATACTGCGTTTTCGACACAATGGGCGCAATTCGAATTTAATCGAATTCCTATGGGTGCGTGTTTTGGAACACAAGCGCTGTCCAGAGTGTTGGATCATGTTTTATCAGATCTAAAATTCCGTTTTGTCTACCATTATATAGACGATATTATCGTCTATAGTGAAGCATTTGACGAACACATGGATCATTTGAAACAAGTATTGATGCGTCTGCGAGCTGCTGGGTTGACGGTAAATCCATCCAAAGTTACGTGGGCCTCTTCTTCGGTGAAATTCTTGGGATATGTAATGTCGGCCGGGAGGTTAGTGTTGGACCCTGGGCGGGTCACTTCGATTGTGCATTTCCCTAGGCCTATCACTGTGAAGGGTGTGTCCCGGTTCATCGGCCTGTTAGGGTACTACTCTCGGTTTATCCCCTGTTTTTCTGAGTTGGCAGCCCCTCTTAATGTCCTGCGGCGGAAGACCGTCCCTTTTGTATGGGGCTCTGAACAGGAGCGGAGTTTCCAGAAGCAAAAAGACAGTTTGGTGGCTACTCCTTCTCTCTATTTACCTAATTTTGACCTGCGTTTCGTGTTACATGTGGATGCCTCTAGTGTCGCGTTAGGGGCGATGCTAGGTCAGTTGCGCGACGGTGTGGTTGTACCGGTCGGCTTCGCCAGTCGAGCTCTGACAGAGTCCGAGCGCAGGTTAAGTGCGTTTGAGAAGGAGGCTCTAGTCTGTGTTTGGGGCACCTCCAAGTTCGAGTGTTTTCTCACCGCTGCCGAATTTGACCTTTGCACCGACAATCAGGCCGTGTCCTGGTTGTTGAGTCATTCTAATGATTTTGGCAAGCTCGGGCGGTGGGCTTTTCGTCTGTTGCATTTTCGTTTTGTGGTTCAACATGTTTCCGGTGCGAGCAACGTGGCAGCGGATGCGCTGTCGCGGATGTATTGCCCGGAGGACTACGAGTGTGAACCCAAAGAATTGTCAGCTTTATGCTCTACGTTTACCACGCACGGTTCATTTTATGTGAGATTGCGAAAAGCCCAGGGCGGTGACCCCGATTGTCAGGAAATTCAGTGTATCCCGTGCTGAGCTCATGGCTTACTATCACGCCTCCCCCGTTGGGGGTGATCTGGGGCGTGAAGGCACACGACATAAAATCCGGCCTCGATTTTACTGGCCCCAGATGGATCGAGACGTACGGCGGTACGTTCGGCATTGTGAGCTGTGTCTCCAGGTGAAATCCGCTAAGAACGCCAATGTTGGGCTCTATGCCGCGGATGAGGTCATCTTTGCCTGGGAGACCTTACACTGCGATGTGTTCGGTCCCTTGGTTAGGTCTGCGAAGGGTAATATGTACATTCTGGCCGTGATGGACATCTTCACCAAATTTGTTTTGTTGCTGGGAATACGGGATGTTAAAAGTGACACGATAGTGTGGGCTTTGACCGATAGGGTTTGGGGGTTTTTTGGGCCTTCAGTCAACTTTGTTACCGACAACGCAACGTATTTTTGCTCCGCACAGTTTAAGGACATGTGTTTTAGATGGTCTCTGAATCACTTTACCAGTAGCCCTTATTATCCGTGTGGCAACCAGGTGGAGCGATTCAATTGCAACCTGAAGGCGATGTTGTCGGCCTTGCATTATGATGTCCAGCGCAAATGGGACGTTGATTTGGATCTCGTGAATATGGGATTCAACTCGGCGGTCCATTCTGCCACTAAAGATTCCCCCGCCAGGGCCTTATTGGGTCGTGATTTGATTCACCCCTTGTTGAATGTTTGGGGTATTCCCTCCCCTTCTCACGCAATGTCTGGGGCCCAGCGTGAGTTACTGGCGCATCAGGTGAGAGGCCATTTGGCCGAGGCCCGGGAAACCTTGCAGGAGAGGGTGAATATTCAGCGGGTTGCTGGTGATTACCAAGCGGGACAATTGGTTTATTGCCGAAATTTTCAGCTGCCTTCTAAAGTTAATGAGCTGGGTAGTAAGCTGCTGTTGCGGTACTTTGGGCCTTTCCGTGTATTGAGGTTTTTGGTGCCCAATACCGTTCTTTTGGGGGACCCTGACACTGGTCGTGTCGTGCGAAAAGCGCATATTTCGCACCTGAAACATGGTCCGGATCCGGAAGGAGATTAATGTGTGGAGTTCCGAGTTTTGTTTCAGGAGTGGAGATTGTTTCTTCGACGTAGCGGCAGGGTTCTACTTTCACCCGGCTCTGCTCCGTTCATCCGAACCCTACTGCAGAGCGCAAGAGACATTGTGTTTTTTTTTTTTTGTTTCATGATATTTCTATGTTGTGTGTGTAGGCGGCTGCGTGTGTGTGTATTTAGGTTTTTTGTGGTCTATGTGATTAGTACTGTCTTTGTGTTTTGTGTTGGTGTGCGTATTTAGTGAGTGTCAGGGGTTGTGAACGTAGTGGTTTAGAGTACTAACCCGACACCAGACGACCTGACCCGAGACAGATGATAGGGTGCACCCGAGTTGAGAATGTGGTACACTCCACTTGTGAGTGTAAAATTTTGTATTTATTGAGTCAGCTGATTTTTATGTATATTTAATATTTATATGTGTATGTATTTAATTCTATAGGTGAACTGTTAAGATTTTGTACCCACTACAAGTAAACAGGTATGTAATGAATCAGGGATTTGTTGTTATGGTTCAATTTTGTATGAACCTCCCCCCTGCTAAGGTACAATATATGAGGTTTTAGTGTGTATCATATTTGAAAGCTGTTTGTGAGCACATGTAGTGTTGTCGGACTCTTGGTTCCAAGAAGTTTGGTTATCTATGGTTGTCATTGTATATTTTGATACTATCCTTTTAAGATATTGTTTTTGGCTTTGTTTTAGTGTGTTTCGCTTCATGATTTTCTTAATTTTAGATTCATATTTGATATTTTGCGCAGTGTTTGCTAATGTACTGGTTTCCATTTCAGGAATTGTATTTTCAATTGTTCTGAATGTCTTGATAAGAGAGTTTTTGTGTGTGTGCGTATTGATAGTCGGTTTTCGCCTTCGGCCTAATTGTGCCCCCGGCCGGCGGGCGGGAGAGTTCCAGAAGATGGTCGGAGCGTGGTCCCGGGCGTCCCGTTCCCGGTCTGGGTGACGGCTTCGGCGACCCTAGATAAGACCGGGGCTCTCGGAGGAGGTTGTGGACTTGTTGATTTTGGACACTTTACGATGGTTTAGGGTGGGGGGTTCTGGTGGGATTGCTCCCCGCCACGCCCCTTTCCCGTGCCGTCGGTCCGATTGAGTCCTCCCGAGTGATAGATGTGGGTTTGCTCCGCCCGGTGACCCGCTCGCAACGACCAGGTGGTTTGAATGTGGCGCCAGATCCTCGGGCTCCTTCGTTCGTTGGTCGGGCGCGTTCGGCACTCCTCGGCACTCCTCTTCCCCTCCTGACGGAGTTTGGGAGAGGTGACCAGTCGGGAGGGGCTCTTCACTCTTGCGCCTGCCTTCGCCCGGGCTGGTCGTGTCTTGGTTTTCGCCGACTCCGCTCGATGCCCCGACGGTCCGACTAGGTGAGTTCTAGTTTTTCAGTGTTATTTAACAGGGTCGCATGGCAAAGCACCGTCGTGTGTCCGGTCGGTAAGTCGCTTGGTCCCCTTTGTTGGTTTAGTTTGCGAGTTCTTTCGATTTTTCTCGCGTTGGGCCGTCGGTGCGTCGAACGGGGCGTCGCGTGTATTTTGTCAAGCATTCAGAGCGAGAAGTTTATGAATGTAATATCTTTCGCGCTGCTTAAGAGATTTTGTGTAACTTCAACCTTGTGATTATAATGTATTTGAATCTTGCCAGTAATAAATGCCAGTATTAATCATAAATTGTATGTTGTCGAGTACATTCTTTGTCAGCCCTTGTTCACAATGTTCAACTCTCGGAGCATAAGTTTTCCCGCATTGGTATTTCTTGTCAATTTAGGAACGGGAACAAGCTTCCTTGGTCGAGTTAAACGGACCAGAACAACGGTAAAAGTAAACATAGCATGAACAATGATCGCAGTATGTCGGCCACTGTGTGGCGATTTAATGGATACCAACTTTAGTAATTTGCATTTGCGTCTGCTAATTTCTGTTTATAAGTCTTAAAAAACTGCTATAAGAATATAAAATTTGTTACTTATTGTAATGGATAACTAACGTGATTCACTTTCCCGAATTTATATTCCGTGCACTAGTAAAGACTGCTTCGTAAAACGCAATATTAACGTAATTTTTTTACTGTATGGTGTACTATAAAGTATTTTTTTTACAACACTCTTAATAACTCGCTTTGCCACCTATCATGGCACACAGTTGTTTGTTGTGTTTTTTCATTGAGTATGCAGTCCTACATTTTTTCAGACTTTTATTAGATCATACATTATCTGCGATGAGTAGGCGGAAATGTTGGTCCAAACTGCTAAAAGATGAGGATGATCCAGATCCAAATTTCTCATGTTTCGTCTGATGGACAGCATCCATCCGCCTAGCAAACTGCCATTTCTTCTAGCAATATTTCATCATTTTCTTCAACCTCATTACATTTTGAAGGTATCCCACACAGCACGGCAAGAAAAGGACCAGCATTGCACTTAGTCTGTAAAAGAAGTAAAAAAATCAATCCAGCGTTAACTTATCTTTTTATCTCTTCGGACAATTGAGCTCGGCTTGACCTTGACACCTTCCGCTGTATTATTGATACATAAAAAATAATAAAAAATAAACTTGAGGCACATGACTATGAAATCGCTGCAGCGTAAAAAAGGCCTATGACACAAATACAACAGTCTTGTCGCCTTGTGCTAATAACGTTCTTGTTTTATGCTCGCTCGACAGGGGAGCAATAAGAATGACTGCAGCCAGCGTGCCGCGAGCCACTTTGCCTCTATTCGCAGAATAGAGCATTAAACTGGTGCGTTGTGCATATTAGTTTAATGATTTTGCAATAGGCCTACGACTTTTAGCGACGAGTAATTCAATCATTTTATACGTGGCAGCACCTTGAAAAGTCAGATTTTAGTCCTTTTGAGTGGCACCAAATTAGGGTTGAAAAATACAGACTTTTTTAAAGGTTCGTTCTTTAATTAGAACTTTTACTAGTATTGCTTGAATTCTAGTAATGGTAACATGCACAGTAAAAAGAAAAAAAAACTGAATGGCTATACTGAAAGGTTTTAAATCTTAGCAATATACTTTCACGTAAATAATACGAATTGTTCTGTTATGGCCTGTGCGCTTTGCACCAGGCAAGCAGGATGAATCGCACGGGCACAGCGAGCTGATAGGGAGGAAAGCCAAGGACAGCGGACCAGTCTCTCCACCACTCCCCTCCCCCATGCGGCCACTCACGTCACAACACACGGAGGATTATGGAGCACCATTTTATTTGAAAGATACCTTTTCATTGAACTAAAATATAATTTCAATTAAAAATGTATTTATTTGAAGTCAGTAATTGTTCTATGTACATTTGATTTAAGTTGATTTTTGTTCTTTTATTGACACATTTAACTAACATATCAACAATGTTATCTGGACTTCTTTTCAGAAAGTTCACTATGAGCTCCACATTGATTCCATTCAACATTTTGTTTTTGTGGGATATGGCCATAAGCAAAGGAAACTGTTCATAAGAAACCTCAAAAGCAACGCTTAATTTTCATGCTACACATAACCTATAAAATTCTTAATGTTACCCTTTTGCTTTAAAGTCCACTAAGCTTACAGCTAAAATTTTCTTACCTAGTTGAGATGGTCTAGGTTAATGGAAACGTGAAAGAGATCTTGTGGGACTCTGCTCATCAGTACCGGTAGACAAAATACTAAAGTCCAATTCTTCTTCTTCTCCCATTAAGTTGGTGTTATTTTCCAGTTGTTTATGGGTACTGTTTCTAGATCTACATTTTGTTTCAATATTTTGCTTCATTCTAGCAACTAGTCCAACAATATCTTCTTTACACAACTTGCATTTATTTTGCTCTCACAGTTTTACCATTAGTACTTCTGGTTTCTATAAAGTGTTGCCATATTGGATCCTTCCTTCTACCAGTTGAATTCATTACAGTATAATACTTTCTTTTAGTTTTCTAACTTGAACACTAAGGCGTAATGACAAGCATTTCAAGTTAACAGTCATGCACTAATTGGATCATAGATAAGTAGTACTCACAAAAACCAGGCTGCTCAATTGAGTGGACAAAAAATTTCCATACACAAAATTTACTATACTTAAATATTCCTCTCGCACTAACTTCATCATACATAAATACACTTGATAAACACCACCTACACAAACACCAGGTTGTTCAACAACGTGGATGAAAATTTGTCCCTACACAACAGTTAGGCCTACTAAATCTTTTATTATTTTCTGCTATGTACAAAATTTATTGTGGTTTTGTTTAAAACAAAAAAAAAAAAAAAAAAACTGTTTAAAACATAAAATACTGTTTAAAAAAAAAACTGTTTTTTTTTATTTCCTACCCTACGCATAGTATCGACAAGCTGATACGTAGGTATACATATTTTCGGTATGCAAAACTGAGAAAATTCAAACAAAGTGACAATTGTCCGCAAAATAGTACTAAGGAGCAATTTTTTGCATATTATATGGAAAAATTTTAAAAGTTGGCCGTTATGAATATTCCATTTTACTTTTCAATATTTTAACTGTTTTACCTAAAACATTAAATCTTATATCTTACCGTTTTACATCATTCAGATTAACGTAGCTAATGTCCGAGTACTCAATATTCAATTTGTGTAGCTGCTGATACAGAATAATATCGTTAATACATTCTTGCGTGATCTCATTAATCCATTCATGCACACCAGGATTAACATTCTTATGTTTCAAAAAGGTTTGTCTATAGACTGGGCGGGCTGGTCTGACCATATTTAAGTACTTTAAATTTGTGTCACTGTTTTCAGGAACCTAACCCCTAAGTAAATCGAGGACTTACGGTACAGTATACAATGGAATCATTTCTAAAACTTTATTTAATGCTAATGTTCCTCCAACTGTCATATCACACACATGTGTTTATTAACATACTTTTAGAATAAGTATTACAAATGTGACATGCACTGGCAGGTAGCACATACTTGGCCTCTTATCATATAGTAATTTCAATTTTTTTCTCTTAATTAATTAATATTTTTTTTGTTGTCTATAACAATTTAAGTAGGCCAACTTAACCAAGTGTAAAGATATATACGGCGGGTTCCAACATATTAATTGAGGATACTAGTAGAAAAACTAACAGTACAATTTTACTCAAAATTTAAAATTTAACTGTTAAGGCAAGATAAATGTAATAAATTTTACGTGTAAATTTTATCTGATTTATATCGTGTTTGAACTAATTTTAAAGCTAATTTAATTTCAACCAAATTTTCTAATTACTTTTTCTTATATTTTGCCTTGCTTAGATTTTTTAAAATTTCAAGTAGACTCTTAGCTTGCTTCCCCTGGAATGGGATTTATCTGGCAGGCAGGTCAGAGTTCACTCGCTTGGAGGCACGTACAAAGACGTGCTGGAATGTGGCAAAGGCAGAATGTCGCTAGGCATTTGGCGTGGGTGGTAGTATCGTGTGCAACAAAACTCGGAAAAGGTGGTGATCCGCGACAGATTGATGATGCAGCACCTCCCCAATTAATAAAATAATGAATATTTAGCTGGTGTGGTAGAATAAAACGCTTTGCAAATTTGTCAGTAACCATGTTACATACTTTTCTTCCATAGTACTGTATACTGACCAGCTTTTTAATTAACTTGGATCCCGTTGTATCACTCCGCCGCTCGGCCGAGTAAGTCTGGGTGTCCGCCCGGAAAGATATCAGTCGAGGTGTCATGGCAGGGCAGACAGAAGGTGTAAGGGAGCGCTGGCGTGTGGAAGTAAAGCCTCGGGGGCGAAATTGCTTTAGCTAGAATTTTATTCATCACTTTCATGCTTCATTCTTGTAGAACTAGCCCAGTTGCACCACATGTAACCGTGTAATCATATATGTGAACAGAGCAACTATTTAGTTGTGAGTACTAAAGTTGGTAAAGCGCGGTTGCGAGCTATGACATCCTCTTGGGCACACACTCAGGGCCGTATCTAGAGACCTCTTTCGAATGACAACCACCTGCTCACCAATGCTTTCTCTATGGGGATAGCAGTTGGTTGTCATTTGAAAGAGGTTTATAATATCGACCCTCAGTAAGAACTATATTGTTACGTCACATATTTCACTTTGTTTAGTATTTGTTTGTATGCCTTCGGCAACAAGTGTCAGAAAACAGATTGGTTGACTACAATTAAATAACCGTCAGAAAGATATTGCTGGCTTTGTTTTGTTTTTTAATTGGTAGTTATGCCACTATATTTTACCCAAACGAAAAAAATCTAAGGGGCAAAGCTGCTATCCAGGCACGGGTGAAAGATTAAGCTGGTGAACATTATCTCCCAAACAACTTCATCATTGACTATACAGAGGACGACAGCTAACGTGTAGGACACAGACGCGTTACAAGTGTCGCAGCGAACAGGGACATCATCAACATTGACAACAACATTCCACGTCTACTCACACACTACACAGACCCGTTACACAAACTATATGCTCGTGGATATGTATGAACAGTAATAAAAAGTAACTTAAATAATTATTCTCACCATATTGTTTTTTATTAGCTTACATTGTTGAAACATACGAACTGGCAGTATTCCTAGCGATTTTTATCAGTATCAACTCACCATACACTGCACAATGTACACATTCAAGGTGGCTAGCAAAACCTGTAAAAAAAAATTCCCTGACTTTTCCAGGTCAGCTGCTCTTATTTCACTGACCAACAAAATATCAATAAAATTAACCACATTGTATAATCACGACAAAATTTTTTTTGGGTAAATATTAAGAATCGCTACTCATAGTGCACCAACCAAACCATTGTTTTTAGACATATAGTTTATTTAATATGGAAACTGTTTTTAGGGTCGTTTATTAAGTAGTGCTACGTAAAAAAATGTTTTGTTAGGTTAAGTTAGGTTGTTAGGTCAGGTAATTTTTTATGTGGGACTACTTCTGATGTCTTTCCTTACGTAAAATTTTTTGATAGGTTGCCTAATTTAGGTTAGGAAACAAAATTTAATGTTTGTAACCTAATTTAACTTAAACTAACATAACCTAACACAACTTAATCCAACCTAAACCAACAAAATATTATGTAGGACTACTTATGTGTGTAGAAACATTTTTCACAATAAACTATGTCTAAAATCAATAGTTTGGCCAGTAAACAATAAGTAATTAGTGATACTTAATATTTTTTTTGTGAAGCTGAACACTATTAATCAACATAACTTCACCTTGCCGAAATTATATAATATCTTCATTATTTACAAAGGAACGAAGTCTTAGGAATATTCAAATACAACAATTTTTACTTATGTCAATTCACTTTCTACTTTTAAAATGCTGCTGTTGTGATTGAGAGAAAAGTTCTCGATACTAGAATTAAAAGCATTTAGTAAGTTGTCTAAAAACAGATGTCTAATACCTGGTCACTACACTCTTTGAATCCCAAAAACATACTGTAATGAGCACTTGATGTTTTTGAGCTTTGTTCGATGATTCGTCAAAACAAACTACAACTTTCTTCCCCTCTAGTAATTAACTCATTTCATCCATGAAATACAATGCAAGACCAAATGTGATGTAAAAACATATCTTATCTCGCTGTAACTGAAGTTTCTTTGCTGTGACACTAATCTGGAAACAATGTTGTTTCACATGGTACAGATTTGAAGAAAAGCATCTAGGCCTACCTTCACAATTTAAACTCCCAGCCTACTTAGGGTTTTCTGCCTTCAACGTGGCTCATAACGGAACGGCGGCCCATGTTGCTTAAAGAAAAAATAACATTGCACAAATTGCACCTTACAGAGTTATCACCAGGATCTTCGCGATTCATTTAATAGTAATTAGTATCGATTAACCAATAAACTCTCTTTCTTCCTGTTATGACTGATTTCCCTAAATTAATTACATTGTGCAAATAACACACATTTCCAGATATTTTTAATGCACTTAATCATTTTCATAAACACAAACATAATCACGTTACGCTGTAACTTAACACACTGTTGTCACTGCACGAGCCAAAAAGTTCAAGCGTGTTCCGCCATTATGCGGTACAGTCGATAAAATACAATTTAAATGTAAATCCACGGACTTCAGACACGATGAGAAGATTAATACTCGCACGAAGCATAGAAAAAAATATTCGTGCTACGCCAAGTAAACAAACAACCGACAAATATTACGAACGTATCAGCATGCAGCATGTTAAGAACAAAAGCGAACTGAGAATCCTATGTTGCCAAGTCCACGTCTTCAATTTCTACTACGAACTCTTGGGGGAAAAAGACCACAACTGTTTAAAACCACGTTACTAACTAAAAATTCATTAAAATTTACGACATTTTGCAAAAGGTATGCAAGAAACACCACGCGAGAGTAATTTTTTACATCTGTGGAAATTTGAAAACTTCACAACCCATTGTCAGGGAAACCATTGGTCTGGCAACACTGGCGTGAACCACTGAAAATTCTGGTACAAAATGCCTGAAAAATCGTATTTGAGATGAAAAACTGGTACCACGCGTCAAATCCACTGTTCCAACAACTACAATATTGGTACTAAAAGATATTATGGAACTATAACATTGGTATATGTACCAAGAAAATGGTACGTTGTGTTTGCGGAAATTTTAAATTCCAGGTTTTTTTAGAGAATTCCCTGACTTTTTCCCCGACTTCTCCAGACGTCTTAAATTCCCTGACTTTTCCCGGTTTTCCCAGTCGCTCGCCACGCTGACATTTTTGCATCACTGATCTGAACCAGTTATTACTTTAGATTGACTGTTTATAGAAACAGTAAAGTCACTACTTTTTGTCTACAGACACACTTTGCAGCAATCACAAATTATTTTTACTGTGCTTCCGAAACAAACCATACAGAACACTATTTATTTAGAAGAAACGGCTGATGAATTTTAGGGGCACTAACCTCAGTGCGGAGGGGTGCCGTGGTAGGTCGCTTGATGATTTGATGCTGTGGAGTTTGTCCATATTCGTGGTCCAGTAAATGGATGGTCGCTGGACTGAGAGTCATCACCTGGGAGTTGGTCTGATCTGGTGACAGCTCGTCGTCAATGCTGTTCTCCAGCTGAACGTACGTTGGATTGTCTGAAAAGATAGAAAAAGTTATCTCTCAAATAGCAAAATAACAATAACTGCTGTACACACCGCACTGCACGAGTACACAGTTAAAATTCAGGCATGCTTGCCATTGATAAATACTGCCACATCTTAAATCCACTTTACATTGTATTGTTATTATTAACAAGTGCTTTGTTTTGCTTACCACTTACATTTTTTTAACGCACAGTAAATATGTACACTAATTATGCAAAAAGAAGTTACATCATAACACAATAAATACTAAAAGGAGAACAGCAACAGAATAAACAAAATGTTACCTACTACAGTAAAATTTATTTATCTGTGCTAATCATGGGCACCAATCCTACGGCTGAAGTTTGTTATGGTTATAACGGGCTAAACATTTGAATACATTATTGTAATGAACACTGCTGTAACAAAAGTTTGCAGAGGAGTACTGTAGAAAGTCACAATGTGAGAAACAATTTTTTTTGCTGGGGTTTTATTTATATACATTTAAAAGTTTGAGAAGTACCATTTTAAAAAAAAATAAAATTTTTTTTATGTAACTTAAAAAATTTTTATTTACTTAATATAATAACGTGCTAACACTAACTTCTAAAGTCGAACTAACAAGGTAAAGTGTTGTTTAATAATTTTAAAATCATAATCAACCAGTAAATGAATAAAACAGCAAAAAAAATAATTTTTCAGGAGAAGCAAAAGACAAGTCCAGGATTGATGTTCATGCATATAACATTAAAAACAAAACCCCCGTACAGTCATACATGTGCAGGACGTGGTTTTTACACAAGCAATGTAACCACCATTCCGAAATGCTATCCTATGGTTAACTAACTTTTGCAAATTGACATGTTTATGCAATCAAAATTATACACAAACAGTCTATCTCATGTAAGAATTCCATATTTGACAGTTCACTTCTGAAAAGTGTGTCTATAAACAGGATTGTGGAGACAGCGCGTTTCCAGGAAGTCGGGTAGATTTAAAGCTCCAAACAATGGAACTGCCAGCACATTTCTCAGATGAGAAACGTCAAAATAAACCTACTAAACATATGTAAAATGTTTACCCTTCAAATGTAATATAAACACTAATTCCACAAAATCTGCAATAACTTTGAGGAGAATTAACAGAAACATATCAATCTTCGGTAATTTCGGGTAAAAATCACAAAAATTTCTGCAGATTCCAAATAGAAAGGATGCTCCTATTCCAGACTTAACGGCAGCAGTTAGGTAATAAGGGTGACATTGTACAAGTTGAAAATATGCTGCCAATCATAAACAAGCACAGTGTACAGAGAGAAACACTGAAGTCAATAGTTAAAGAGTTATGCATTAGTGTAGATGCCCCAAATCGCTCAATCTTAGTTTTAAGTGGTTCCTGTATGGACCTCGACTAATGAAGATGCCTAATCCTGCTGCAGTAGACTGACGCCAAGATAGCAGTCCATAAATCAACTGACTTAGAACCAATCCTTGTATAAAACTGACATTTTAAATATTTTTATAACACTGACCCTTTTTTTAAGTGCAGGACTCTCAAATGTGATTTACAAGGGTTAAAGTATCAGTTTGTCACAGTTAACATCTAATCAGGTTGTCTTCCAGTAGCCGAGAAATATACTCTAAGCTCTTCCTAAGTAATTAACTTTTTTTTTTAATGGCCTCAAACAGCTTTGGTGTGACTGAACTGCCAGAACGTTTGTAAGATCTTTATTAATTTAGTCAAAACTTTACTTTTTATTTTGTTTATCCCATACATAGTACCAATAAATTGGTGTCACTGAACCACCAGAATTTTTGTTTGACACTACTGTAGTTCATTTTGTCAATCTTTTTTTGTTTTACCATACAATACCATTATTATGTTGTTAGGCTTCTAACATTTATGAGTTAGGTCTTACTTATCGGTTTACTAATGGCTTTCTTACATTATTTCTTTCCTTTAATATAATTTCAATTGAAAATTTGTTTCATCACCATCACAATAGTTTATTTGATAAATCTATTTGGAAACACGTACTTAGTTTACAGTACAGCTCTATACACCTATAACTGCATCAATATAATTTATCTACACAAAATTTAAAAAACATGCATTTCTAAATATCCACCGCAATCACACTGTTTACATGTACATATTCACAAATGCACCTTGTCTCCACAGTGGAAAAAATATATATAATTTATCTGTGACCATTTTCCTAGTTCTTCTGCAATGCAGGTCAGTATTTAGCTACAGTACTATTAAACTAACCACCCACAGTTGAAAATTCAAGAAAATTGCATTCATTGTACAACAAAAGGTTCTTCACAAACATATGATGACAGTTTCAGTTTAAGTAATTCTAGGTTCGTAGAAATTCAACAGAAAAATAAAGGAAAAACAAAAAGCACCAACTGAAAAGAAAAATTTTGGTCACTCAATATTAATAAAATTTAATGGCAGTATTTACACAAAATTTTCCTGTTAGTGGTAATATTATACAATACTTGGACACTTTTGAAGAATAGTTATTTTTTTGTTATATACGTATATTAAAACCAGCTGAGACAAAACTATTTAGTTCCGAACGAGTATTGACAAACTATCCAGAACAAAATGTTAGGCAAAATTACACATGTTGATTTTTAACACATGCCGTAGGTTAATTTATGGTGATAACTATACATCTTTTTTTAAAACCTATACAAAATACTTGCAGTAATCGGGCATTTTACTTGGCCAAACGCGGAAAACGACAAAGTTTCCTTTTATACCATTCCTTCAACTTTTTAAAAATATATTTATTGTATCTATATTAAAACACAGTAAAGGTCACACTTATTATATAAATGAATTGCAGTTTACGTGTTGAAAATGATGTATTTTTAAACATGATTTCACACTTAATAGAAATACGTAAGATACATTAATAATCTGTGTAATCAAGACTTCTGCACATCCTGCCTGACAGGTCACCCCAATAGGCTACTGTATTTAAAAGAAATTTATTAGGGTTCAACAAAAAATAACATCTAAGGTTATTTAGGTGAATATCACGCAACACAACTACGTTACTATTACATTTGTTGTGGGAAATTACCTGAATCAAGGATAAATCCAATGAAGTTTATACATAAAACCATGACAGAACCATTTATGTATTAATGTTCGAAAATCCAAATTATTTTTTACATTTCAAACATGTCAGCTTTAATGTGATGTCATACCTTCTCTGGACCTAACAGAATCCTGACACGTGCTCACTACAAAGAGTATCGTGCTGGCATAGTAAGTTCGGGGAATGGGAGAAAGGAGTATAGGGACAAATTTCACTATTTTAAGGATGAAGGACTGCCGCCCACTGCCTCTTTTTCACAGACATACAAACTAGAGGACTCAAAACTGAGAGTAGGATGCCCAGGGCCAATTCATGTTGTCATTTGCCAAGTTGTGTGGTATAAAGGTAAGGTTTGTGTCTACAGGTTACATGTGGGAAAGGTAATAATAGTAAAACTAATAATAATGATAATAATCATAATAAAAATATTATTGCTATAACAAAAATTATAACAACAATGAATACAGGATGAAAACCTTAGGTTTAATGTATATTTTTCTGCTTCCTACATACCTTGCTTATCAGTGTAATTTACGATCATGGTTCCTATGCTCACTTTATTTGCCTACAAGGCTGAGGCCGAGTGTATGCCAATTTTATTTAATTAGGAGTTTCAGTTTGCATTTGGCATTTACACAATGCAAGCGCTGCCACTGCGCAAGATGTGTAGCCAGCACACATAGCTCACCCCAGTTGTTCATCTGTGTCCGCGCAGCCGGATTTGGTAACACGCTGGGGAGCTTCAAACTTACTCATTGTAACAGACCTTCTTAACTCCATTTCATCTATTTTTCTGCACCAAAACCACTGTTTATTATTTCATTCCCTCATGCACACCATTTCTCATGGAATAGCATTTGGCCAGAAGCCAACTTAAATTTAACATATCGCTACCAGCACATACATTCTGGTTTGTAGCTTTACATGGCCATGTAGGCTACCCCAAGCTAGTGCTTTCCAGATGACAAGTGGTTAATTTCTGTATCAAAATTTCACTCACCATAACAAGAAATATTTTATTTACTATAATTGTTTTTCCAATGCATATGCACTTGAGAACCCTACAGGTGCATCAACAGTATGGCCCGTGGTCACTGCATGTATGTGTCTGTAACTGGACGGCCGACTCAAGTAAACATCATGAACCGATCACTTCTTTTATTTCACAGATACCTGAATGTATGCATGTGTGAGCATGCTCCTGGCTCAAAAAGGGCGTGAAGATGGTACGCAAACAAGACCAACCTGTGGTACACCGGCGAATCCTATATGCCCTGAGATTATGTTCCCAACTCCGCCAGGCCTAATGGAGTGACTCTCTCTCCAAAACAATTACATTTATTTTCCATCAACCTCAAGGGCAAGGCTGTGTCAAATACAAGATGCACATTCAAAGAAAGGAACAAGTAATTACCTTCAGTTACTTTATAATTAGTCAAGTTATGTACGTGTTAAGTGCTAGTAGAACAGTCTCACAAATGTATTTATCATCACATCAAAATACTTTTGAGCTAATTCAACATCTCCATCTAATTTATTATTTTTCACTTTAAGCGCAAGAGATGGCAATGCCTATAATAATGTATGAGCGATAGCAGACATATGCACCAGAAAATACTGTAGTGACCCCTTATTTGGTAACCGATTAAAATCTGATTAAGTTCATACCTTGGTCCTAGTGAATGAACAGTTTATTTTTGTTAGTTAAAGAGCTTACTCTCTTGGCAGTTTTTCTTATTCATAGATGCATCGGTACACTGTTCATAACCTTTAATGGCCTCAGTGCTATGATGTGATGCACAAAAGCCAGTTCTAAAGTCATGGCATGCCATTGCCTGTATATTCTTACATCTATGGCATAGCATATAATGTAACTCCAAGTTCTAGAATATCTCAAATTTATGCCACCATTTTCTTAACGTTACAATTCTTCTTTTGTCAGTGTTAAACCAGTATGAAAACAACATGGGAAACCATAGACTTTGCCACTGTTGAAGCAGAAGGATATAACAGCCTGACTGGGAGAAAATAAGGACCAAAGATAGAACATTTGGGAAATAATAATAATAATAATAAATTGTGAGGTGTTACTGCATTTTATTCAACATTAACAATAGTTGACTTAATACTTGTATGGTTGGCAGAGAATAACGAACTGTAGTTCCGTGTAAACTCAACATATTTTATGTTATGCAGTAATTAATAAACATTTTTATCAAATTATGAAGGTTTATTTAATGTGTCATATGTTGGTATGATAAAAAATATGCTACTTTTGTAACACAGACGAATAAGGTTAGAATATATGTGTCTACTTATCCATCAAATAAAATAAAGTCATAGATACTCTTTAAGTCGGCACATAATCGCGGAAGCGCGTATCGTGACGTTTCGCTGCTTAGAGCAGCTTCCTCGGGCGAAGAGACATGGCTGACTGCGGTGTGGTTGCCGATGCACTGATGCTGATGCACCTAGCAGCCAATGGTTGAACTGAAATAAGGCGGGAGATTCAAAAGCACCAAGTAGAAGAGAATAATGAGGATATATGGGTACAGTGGTTGTGGGAAGCTGAATGACTGGGGATGTTATCTTATATTGAGACCTGGTGGTTACAGGATTTAGTGATATGCATATTGACGAGCTAGTTCCCATCATCTGAGTTCAGAGCTATTGCTTGTAGGTGGCAGGGCCATCACCACTCTAGTGCTGTAGCAAGAGCCAAAGTCTTTGTTATGATGGGTTGCATGGGCAGCAACTGGTTTATCATGTGGGTTGTGTCTTTACCTGCTATGGCTTGTCTGGTGTCTGCTCTGTGGCCATTCATTCGTGTCTTAAGAGTGTTGGTGGTGAGGCCAATATATTCAGCATCACAGTGTGAACACTGTAGCTGGTAGGTCAAGTTCTTGGTAGCATAATTGTAACTGCCTAGGATGGGGTAAATGTGGTTGGTTTGCCTGCTTTTGAATGATGTAGAGGACTGATGGATGGCACACGTGCCACAATGTGAGCTATTACAGTGATAAGAACCTTTGAGATTTGCAATAGTGATGGCAGCTGTAGAAGGTGGGAGTTTGGGACGTACTAATTTGTTGCGGAGGTTGGGTGGTCGTCTGAAAACTAGCCTGGGTGGTTCTGAAAGAAGGTTTTGGGTTTGTGGTGAGGAGGATAAGATTTAGTAGCCTGAGTTAAGAATGGGTCGGAGTTTGCCTAGGCCTTCATGATATTGTACCACCAGGGGGATTTCTGTATTTTTGGCTTTGGTAGTGTTGCTGGTATTGGAGGTGGCTCGTTGGATTTGTTTTTGGACCAGGGGTTCAGGGTAACCTCTGTCTGTGAAAGCTTTGGCTATTTGTTGGCACTGTTTGTTAAGGTCACTGCGAGTTGAATATAGTATGTGATAGGCTCTGGGGGAAAGGCTGTAAGGTAGTGACTTTTAGGCATGGTATGGGTGACAGCTGTTGAAATGAAGGTATTGAAGGTTGTTTGTTGGGTTTGTGTGTACTGAGGTGTGAATGATGCCACTGTGTTGTGCCAGCTCGACATCTAGGAAAACTGCATGTGTCTTGGAAAATGACCAGGTGAAGTTAAGTGGACTGTAGCTATTCAAGCTGTTTAGGAAGTCGATTAACTGATCTTCTGTTGAGGTCCATATCATGAAGATGTCATCAATATATCTCATCCAGCAGTACGGTTTGTTGGGCTGGTGACTGAGGAAGTTGTCCTCTAGTCTGCCCATGAACAGGTTGGCATAGGAGGGGGCCATGCGGGTACCCATGGCAGTGCCCTTGATCTGGAGGTAGTGCTTATCTATGAAACGGAAGCTGCTGTTGCTGAGTGTTAGTCTGGCTAGTTTTACCAGAAAGGCAGTAGATGGTTTGCTGTTTGAAGGTCTTTGGTTAAGATAATGTTCTATGGCAGATTGTAATATAAACATATTACAGATTAATGGTTTTTTTAAATAGTTCAGAATTGTTTGTCTAAATTTGCAGATATTTTAATTAACCTTAAAATTTGTATTTTATAAAAAAAATTATGTTGTATTGTATTTAGTTGGAATGCCCCTGATATCAGTTAGATTTTATTTAGTTTTATTTGTTGTGCAAGGTTAGGATACCCTTCCATATGTTTATTTATGCTAAGAGTAATTTTTTTTTAATGTTTGTTTATTTGGTTGCTAAGGTATTCTTTTGAAAGTATAGTTTTCTTTAAGCGCTCAGCACAATAAATTAATTTGTTTTTATCTCTTTGGTTACAAGAATAGGGATTTTAGAAGGTTTTTAAGTCAGTTCTTGGTCCTTCTTCAAAATTGACAGCAGCGTCCAAAAATTTATAGACTTCAAGACCAGCTTAACATAGTCTATCTTAGTAATAAAATGGACCAAGTTGCGGAGATTATGGTAGGGAGCGAGGGCCATCTGCAAGAGGCTCCAATCAGGTGCTAGAGTAGATAATTTTAATGCTAAACTGCCAGTTTTGCTGCCCGAGGGACGTGGCGTCTCTAGCGCCATGTCTGACACCATCCACATCTCCAGTCCAGTTCTAGAAGAGTACTGTAAGCTGTTCAATTTTTTTAATGCATCGCCGTAGTTCAACCAGGAATTCAATTTTTATTTTAATTATATCTTATAGTTTAGTCTGGTTACCCAGTGGTCGTTTTCCAAGAGTTTCGTGAACTGCCGACTTAATTTTTAATCTGAAGGAATTTTTTTTTAAGGCTTCATTTTGTGCTGCATTTTAATTTTCAATTAATTGGCAACAAATTTGGACATTTTCGCTACCTTCTAAACTTTATTAATTTACATTTTATTTGTAAGGAAGGGTGTAGGATGTTAAACATTTTTTTTTCTTTTGGCACTTTAAGTCTTTTAAGTTACTTCAAATAAAATTAAAACTTTCAACACCAGTTGCATGATTTATTCCAGTACGTTTTTTTTTTAATTTAGTCTAGTTGGCTTCGTTTTGATGTGCAACATTGCAATGTACTCTAAAGTTTCGAAGGCGCCCATTACCTATTTATTTTATTATCACAATTCATTTATGATAAATCGTTGTTTTGCTGTTTTATGTGTTAAACACTTGTTCGTATATATATTACTAGAAGATAGACCAGATGCATGCGGAATGTTGGTGTACAGAGATGTGACGTCTATGGTGTTCAGATAGGAATCTTGCGGTATGGAGTCTAATTGTCTGAGGCATTCTAGAAAGTGGTTGGTGTCTTTGACATAGGAGGGTAGCTGTTGGATCCAAGTTTGTAGGTGTGTATCTACCAGGGCAGAGATCCTCTCTGTGGGACTGCCGATACTGGACACAATTGTGCGTCCAGGTGGTGGTCGTATTGATTTGTGGATTTTGGGTAAGAGGAAGGACTGGTGTGGTGGGGTTTGTTGGGGTAAGCAGTTTGATTGATTTATCTGACAGACCCTGAAGAGGGCCTTGGGATGTTAGGAACTGGTTTATGGATTGGGTGAACTTGGCTGCAGGGTCTTCTTGCAGAGGTTTGTAGGTGGATGTGTCATTCAGTTGATTCTCTGCTTCTTGGATGTAGTCTGATCTGTTGAGGATGACAGTGTTGCTTCCCTTGTCAGCTGGTAGAATTAGGATGTTGCTGTTGGTCTGGAGATCTCTGATTGCTCTTCTTTCTTGGTAGGTTATGTTATCTGTGTACTGGAAGGAGCTGGCGAAGTTCGGGTCAGAAATGTTGACAATAATGAAAGAGATAAACTGCTCTGGTGGGGGTGGCTGTTTCTTCAGGTGGAGTCCAGTTGGCAAAGGGTCATTGTTCAATTCTTCTTTGCAGAGTTTGCTGAGTTATTTTAATTTGGCTTCATGCAGTTGTGACGCTTTCTGTGCGGTTTTTTGGATTATGGTGTTGGCTTGACAGAGAAGTGGTGAGTCGGTAAGAGTTTAAAGTTTGATGTTGGAAACTAGAAAGTTGAAATGGTGGTTTGCCAGTGAAACATATTGTTTGTATATTAGTACTGTCATGGTGAAAGAATGCTGCTTGGTTAAGGTTGTGGCTTCGGCTCTGGCTTGAGGTGGCATTGCTGCGATGGGAGGTTTTGAGATTAGACCTAGAGGGAATAGGCCTAAGTTGAGACAATTCAGTAGGAAGTTTGCATGGTTTGTTGCACTGGAGTGTTTTCTCACATTGCATGAAATTTTGTTCAGCCAAAATTTATGTAGCAGGAAGTTTTCAGACATGTTGTCGGGCTGGCGTTATGGTTAGTAACATGACAGGTAATGGTAGATGTGCCTGTATTATGAAGTATTGGACGTGGTCAGCCAGTGGAATGATAGATAATAAATGGTAAGTGAGAAATATAGATAAAAAAATACAGGAAAGCGTGATAGTACATATCAGTTCAACCGCTGGCCGCTAGGTGCATCAGCAACCACACCGCAGTCAGCCATGTCTCTTCGACCGAGGAAGCTGCTCTAAGCAGCGAAACGTCATGATACGCGCTTCCGTGATTATGTGTCGTCCTATTTGCATATCTGTCAAGTACCAAAACGTGAGTACTTGTGCGTCTGTCTTTTGTACGTACTGATAGCCTAGCAGCCTCTTCCTTTGTTTTACAATACTCTTTAAAGTGTTAGGTTCTCTGACTACCAGACAATTTGTTTTAAATCATCATTACTTTATTGTCTGTTCAGCAACTTTACAATTCCTTGATTATACATGGAAATTAATTTTAAAGTTTGTGTCTGTGATTGTATTAGTGGCAAGGTAATAGCAATTTTGTAAGATTTTGAACAACCATAACACACTTATTTACGTGTTTTGTAACTGTAATTGAATTTGTCACAGACCTAAACCCTAACTTGTAAAAAACTAACTGGACACTTCGTCACAGTTTTAGAATATGTCAGAACATTAACATTTACTTTATTTAATTTAAAGAGTTATTAACACACACAGTATATTGTTCTGGAAATGTTAGTTTCATTGCATATTGTATTCAAGATGATGTAGGACTGAAAATATGTATAGGATTATTTCACATGTAAAACATCTGAGACATAATTTTGCAAAATTTGTTAAGATACTTGCTGTCACTTGACACTAATATTGCATCAACATTTAAACTAACTTAATATTAATATAGACTCGTTCACATGTGAATATGTTGATACTTTGCCTACAAACTATGTACAAATTGTTCTGAAGGAAACATACAAATTAGTGCAAATATTTAAGAGCCAAAGTGATGAACACTATCATTTTACTTCTCAAGTATTTATTACAACCTACCATTTTTGAGAACTGTTATTGATGATTTGTGTATTTAATGACTATAGTAGACTTCAGAGAATTAGAGACTGACTTAATCTTAGACTAATATTACAAGATGGTATTGCTGCATAGAACTGAAAGTGAAATCAATAATTTATACCTATTACCAATGCTGTTCCAAAATAAAATTGTTTGTACAGTAATCCCCCAAAGTCGCTTCATAACTCAAATTTTACACTAGTTTGTTTTCAATTTTGTTTGGTTTGATAGCTACAGAAAAAATGCTTACATGGATACTATTAATGCTAAAAAAAATTTTTATAGAAATATTTAAAAGGGGTATCAGATCTAGGAATACAAATGTAACATTATTCTCATTTGGCTAGCGAAAAATTATGTTTGTAAAAATATGAAATTCAGTAGACTCCAGAAAAGTACAGAGAGTGGTAAACAAGCCACTTTTTGGTTCAAGTAGATATCTTGTATGGAAGTTGAGAAATTAAAAATAATGCTAACCTTTGCAAATGCAGCTTTTTAGAAATCTCTCCCCTCTTCCAAGCCCTCACCAATTAATAATGTCAAGTAAAATTATTCCAGCTGTGTTTCTGGTTACTCAATATGTACAGGAAACATATAGATTTTTTCCAATTTTATTGTTAATGGTGCTGCAACCAATTAAATTCATATCTGGTGAAATTTACTTGAATGATATTTATCATTAATCATTATGCATTACAGTCTAACAGTTATATTATGCATTACAGACATTCACATTTTTGCTGACTGTACACATACTATCAGATTGAGGGATGCAGATTATTAAATTGAAGAATTTTGGTTTGTGGGTATCGGATCGAGGGTGGTACTCATGGCCAATTTTAAAAATGTTTTTAAAAAGAACCACTAACACAATTTTATTCTTACACATTTCTAGACAACAAGGAAGATTGGGAAATTTGTCCAAAATAGATATCTCGGTTAGCTGATTTTCAAATTTTCTTTAACAAAAACTTTTCTTAACATATTGTATCCCTGGGGTTTGCTTTAAATTTAGCATATTGTATGCAAACACATACACACACACACACATTGTGAGGAGTGACACTAACAGGAATTACATGTTTTGGCATTAACTCGTGGAACTTTGACAAAGAGATCTTGATTTTATGTTTATAAACGAAACATTTATGAGCTTCTGAAATGGTCATGACTAAAAAATTGCTTATGCAACTTGTGCTCAGTCTACATATTAAACTGTTATGTAATACCTTTTCTCTCGTGCTTGCCAACTGATTTAATTTGTTTGGAAAAAAACCTTTTTCACTAATGGTTCCTGGAAGCAAATGAGATTTTGTCAATGTAGTCGCAGTATAAAGTTATGAAGGACTACTAAATGTTTCTTTTACAAGTTGTCTGCTCTCTTCTTTCGAGGACTAAGTGGAAAATAACTTTATTCAGACTGCTTTCTAAAGAGTGCGTGTGTATGCATATAAACCAATGTTCTGTTCAATAGTTACCGCTATTCAAATGCTTTGTCAAGAAGGTTTCTTCTCACTCCAATTTTTTAACTTCATTCATGTAATTTCCCTGTCTTCTGGACAAATTCCTAATTTTCTAATCTGGTGTAGAGATAATGGAAATGGACAGCGAGGATGTAATGGCATTGCGCATACGAGCCATTGCCTACGTTAATTCGCTGCGGGTGGTTGACAATTTGCAATAAGCAGCTATGGGTTCCATTGGGGAGGGTCCGATGACTGCATTGCAAACCGTGTTAATGGGGCGGTTGAATGTGATCAATGTTTTGCGAGTCGTGCAACCAGATGATGTGTTGCACTATCTGATCGTGGTCAACAGCGTGTATAGCAGTTCACAACACATCAACAAAGAGCATTCTTGTGGATGTGTTTGTCATCTAGGGTTGAAGGGCACGCAGCAACTATTTTGGGAACGTCATATGCGCCGACAGTGGTTATGATATATTTAAGGCGCGCTTGTTGGAGCATGCTGGTCCCTCTAGTACGTGGTCGCTGATGAAGAAACTATATATAGATTGTTTTCAGCGTCCTGAAGAATTTGTGCCTTCATATATTCAGGACATCAAATGTATTGCTGGTGCTATGACTCTGAAGCGGGCTAAGAGCAAGTCAGTGGACTCTATTGTCAATCATCTTCTGCCTGAGGCTCGTTCCCATAGGTTTGTCTGTAGCAGCCCAATACCTCCGAAGACCTCATGGTTTTGGAGATCGCGACCGAGTGCAAGCTGTAATTGGAACGCAAGTTTCATATCGCGCAGTGCCTCCGGTGCCAACTAGTAAGGAGAAAATAACGTCATGTGTTTTGCGCCCATCGTTAAAATCCTTCCCGCACACGTTTCGGCTA
Source organism: Medauroidea extradentata (assembly GCA_003012365.1). Lineage (NCBI taxonomy): Eukaryota > Metazoa > Arthropoda > Insecta > Phasmatodea > Phasmatidae > Medauroidea > Medauroidea extradentata. The sequence goes on along the minus strand of PNEQ01001568.1, from coordinate 9,065 downwards.
CGACTGTGGAATTAAAGGCGGCATTGCCCAGTCATCAAGTGCGCAGTCTGACAAGAGTGTTAGATGTAGAAATTGCATAGGATTTGGGTATATGTCTATGGCCTGCCCTTTTCCTAGAGTATGGCAAGACACCTGCATTTGTTTTAGGTGTAAGAAATTTGGACATTTACGTGCTATATGTCCGGGAAACTGAGCACTGCCCTCCTTAAGCATGCAAAGAATGGCAAACACTGATTTCTACATAGCACGGGCCGACTTTTGTTGGGTTGTTGTGGCATGGTGAGGCACGCCCAGCGTTAGTGTACACTAGCACATCACATTCCTTCATGTGTGGTAGTTTTTTGTCTTGTCTGCTTCATGACAATCCCTTTCTATCCTCCCGGATTTCAGAAATGTTGTCCATGCTGGCGTGCTTGGCCAATGACGGCATTGTGCGTTGTTCTTGATCAGTATTGTTGCACGTAAAAGTTCGAAAATTTTCGTGGTCTTTCAATTTTGGCTTTTTGAAGATCTGGTAGCTGACATGGTTTTAAGTGTGGACTTTTTGAGCCTCATTCGTTCTGTTGTGGACATGCATGTTCATCTGCTAATGTTTAAGTTCTCTCCTGAGTATGTGTGCCCCTTAATATCTAGTGTCAGTCGTGCTTCTGCTCCTAACGGTCAAGTAGCTACAGTAGCTTTTTCTGAAGTTTTGGCGGTGCAGTCTTTGCTAGAAGAGTATAGCGATGTGATTACTCAGCGCCATCGGTTGCTGTGATATTCTGCCCAATCATTTAACTGTTACCGATGATGTAACAGTTCGTGTGCCGTTTTATTCCTATAATTCTCCCAAACTGGTTATTTTGTGTGGTATTGTTGACAAGCTGTTGCGCAAAGGCGTTATATCGCAGTCTACGTCGGATTATACATATCCGGCCTTCTTTGTTAAGAAAACTGACACAGGGCATCGCTTGGTCACTGATATGACTTGAGGTGAATCGTAATGTGAGGCTGTCCACCCACCACTTAGGCCTTTATTGTTTCCTTCATTTCATTATTTTTTTTTTTCCTTATGTTATATTTATTGAATTTGCTAATTTCTAATTAATTATTTTCAGGTATTGTTAACAGAATTTTGGTAAGGTACTGTTTGGCATTCTATCTGTATCAGTATTGAAATTGTTCTATTTTGTATTTAATTTGGTTTGTTGAGGCTGAGGCTTTGTATTTTAATTTTAGTTTAATATTATCATTTCCAGCTTAACTATTATTCTACTTTAACTCCAGGCTGGGTGTATTATTGGCTAGTGCAGTTTGATGGCACAGGTGAGCCTACCCAGTTCCTGTAAATGGCTAAATTTAGATTTTTTAACCGCTTTTCTTCTACTCTTACTTTTCCCTGGAGTGCACGTGCGCTGCCGCTCGTCGGGTGTGTGAGAGAGACAGTGATATGTTTGCGTGGGCCAGTATGGGCCAATAAAAAGAAAGCCAATTTAAATTTAATGAAGTTTATGTCGTATTTTAAAATGTATTCATGTTCTTCAAAGCAATATTTTCACTTCAGAGGTTGTTTAAAAGTATAGAGATTGCATTTGTTCATTATATATCATGTGGGTTAAGTTTTTTCTTGCTTGGTAAGTTGGATGGCCGCCAGGGGCACTGCAGGGTAAGAGCCAGTCTGGTTTGGAGGTCCGCCATAACTTTACTCTGGTTGTATCGGCAGACGTAGGCAGACATGTTTCATTAGTTGTTACACTGCCAGTATCCGCAGACGTAGACAGATGTGTCTCTCTAGTAGTTACGAATGAGATAGACTTGTTTGAAACACGCGTGAGGGCGACAAGATGGGGCCGAACATGCTGTTACGGGGCCGCAAGCTCCAAGGAACTAGAGTCGGGAAGACTATTGTTATTTGAATGATTCTGTGTCTTCATAATATTGTGTTCGGCGAACATTACTGTTTTTGGTCACGATGAAAAAATTAGTTGGTTTTCTGGCAGGATGCTGGCTTAATATTTCTCTGTTGGACTGGTTCCCTCCCTAACCTAAATTTTAATTCCCCTTTGTCTGAACACTGTTTTCTTTTCTTTAGAGATGTACAGAATTTGGTACAATCTAGGTGTAACCTTCAGTAAGGTTAGTTAAAACTTTCTGGCCGGAATTCTGCTTTTATCTGAGGAAGAAGGTGGAGTGATCATGCTTGAATAATCATTATTACGTACACGTCCAGCCAACATGTCACAGTATGATTCATTTAGACCCATTTCCAGCCCCTACTGTTGATTCTGCACTTCAACATCTGGGCAAGGCTAATGTGTTATATATTATTGATATGAATTCTAGTTTTCACCAGTGCTTGTTGCACCCCAACTGCCAGAAGTATACTGCTTTTCGTACACAGTGGACACAGTTCGAATTTAATCACATTTCCATGGGGGCGTAATTTGGGACTCAGACCTTGTCTCGTAGGCTCGATCATGTGTTAGTCGATGTCAAATTTAATTATGTGTACAATTACATTGATGATATTATTGTAAATAGTTGATTCGTTCAGTGACCATCAGGGTCATTTGCGTGATGTTTTGAACCGTTTGAGAGGTCAGTCTCACCGTCAATCCTCCTAAAGTTATGTGGGCCACCTCTTCTGTTAAATTTCTGGGATACATTGTGTCCAGTGAGCAGTTGGATGAATCCTAGCCGAATTGAGCCCATTGTGAATTTCCATAGGCCTAAGAACGTTAAGGACGTCTCTATTGGTATGTTGGACTATTATGCCTGGTTTTCCCCTCGATTTGCTGAACTTGCACGGCCCCTTAATAGCGCAAGGACACACCCATTGTTTGGGGTGATAAGCAAGAGTGCAGCTTTAATGTTCATAAAGCAGGTTTGGCCGCGGCTCTGTCTTTACATTTGGCTGATTTTGATCTCCACTTTGTGCTACACCTCGATGCCTCCAGTGTTGCCTTACGTGCGGCTCTCGGTCAATGGAGGGTGGGCAAGGCATCACCAGTAGCCTTTGCCAGTCGAACCTTGTTTAATATAGAATGCAAACTTAGCACATTCGAGAAGGAGGCGCTGGCATGTGTGAGGGACAAGCAAATTTGAGACGTTCCTTAGTTCGGCAGAGTTTGACCAGTGAACCAAAAATCAAGCTTTGTTGTGGTTATTGGTTCACTCCAATGATTTTGGGAAACTTGAGCTATGGGCTTTCAAAGTGATGAAGTTTCATTTTGTGGTCATGCATATCTCCAGTGCAAGCGACGTGGTGGCAGATGCGTTGTCACGGATGTATTCCACTGAGGATTATGATTGTGTCCAGGAGGAACTGTCGGCAGTGTGCTGCCTTCATGGCCCATAATTTGTTCTTGTTTGGCTGCTACGGGCCCTGGAAGAAGACCAGGAATGTCTGAATAATGCAAGCTGCATTGAACGTGGAGATGACGTTCCCTTCACAGTGATCGATGGGTTACTGTATAGTTTAGGTAGGCGCCGGTCTTCTGTAGTCTGTTTGGTACCCCGTTCTTGTCGTCCCGAGTTGCTCACCTACTTTCACACTTATCTGTTTGGTGGTCACTTGGATCGGAAAGATACAGTGAGGAAACTTGGCAGTCATTTCTGTCGGCCATAGATGGCGAAGGACGTTGAGGAATTTGTGCAGCGATATAATCTTTGCCATCGGGCGAAATCTGCACGCAATTCCAATGTTGGTTTGTATTCTATGGACCAGGTTTCGCTGTTGGGAAACACTACACTGTGACGTGTTTGGACAGGTAGTTCATTCTACAAAGGGTAATTTGTATGTTTTGATTGTCCTATACGTCTATAGCAAATTTGTAAATCTAATTCCGTTTTGCAATATTAAAAGTTCTATTATTGAGCGACATTTGACCGATTGGTTGTGGTCAGTGTCAGTTAAGATAATGCATTGTATTTTTGTTCGGTTTCTTTCAAGGACGTGTGTTTCAGATGGTCCATCAACCATTGCACTTCCAACCTGTACTATCCATGTGGCAACCGTAAGTAGAAGGCGACGTTGGCTGCCCTATACCATGTGCAGAAACGAGAATGGGACCAAGATCTGGATCTTGTGAACATGGGCTCCAAATCTACAATTCATGGAGCCACCAAATATTCCCCAGCCCGTGTTCTGTTGGGCAGAGACCTGATTTACCTTCTAATCATGTCTGATGTGTCCTGTCTCTGTCTGCGCCTTTGTCGGACACTCAACGCAAGCTCCTGAATTCCGGGGTGATTGGGAACCATGTCGAAGCTCGTGACCGTCTGCAGGCGCAAGCCAATGCTCGCCTAGTTGCTGCTGATAACACAGTGGGACATGCAATGTACTGTATAGGTGATTCGGGATAAAGTGAACACACAAAAAAGCCCTGATTTTTTTCTATTTTCCGCCAGTTTATATCTTTCCGCTGTATGCAAACATAAATATTGCCATGTGCTTTTATTTACATTGGCTTGTACTATGTTTATATTTACATTACACTGCTTGGATAAATGTTATCTGCAATATCAACTCATTAAATGAACGGGCGCTGTATTATGTATGATATATTCAATAGTAATCTTAGTTATAAATACCTGCGAGTTAACGTTTTATAACGCTTTTTCTTTTCATCGACTCTAATTGGTTATGACACACACTGTTGCCGTTACTTATCTCGTAAATACATGCGTAGTATATTAATTTCTAATTCAAAACCGCCACTGTAAACACACACGACACACGCAATTCAAGAATTCAAGTTCCGTTCAGCATACTGCCATAAACGACGACGAAATTTTTCTTCATATGTGGAATGGAAAAAATAAATGTTATTTTATGTTTCCACATGCTCAGGTTGGCGATTGTATAACATAACAGATTATCAATGATATTCAAAAGTATTAGAAGTAACTGTATGTGAAAAAGTTCATCAGAAACCCATATTTATTACACATCGGGCAGACACACTTCAAGCGAGCTAAACCGAAGCAGCGAAAACCTAATTCTGATGCCACCTGTCGGAGAAAGTATGAACTACGTCTGTGGTGTGAGCGTTAGCGGCATGAGTGTCAACGGCTGTTTCGAATTTAGCGGGCGGTTGTATCACTTTGTGATGGTACTAATCAAGTAAAATTACACAGTCAATGAGTATGTCAATAAGAGCATAAATAAATACTTTAAAGCATATGGTATACAGAGAGGTTGATTACATTTTATGTTCTTTCACTAATGCTGTATTCAAATAAGAAAATACACGGAACTACATGCAATGAGTCATTACCAACCATACAAACAATAATGTAACTATTGTTAATGTTGACTAATATGCAGTAACAGCTAGTGATTTTTTTCAAAGGTTAAATCTTTAGTGTTCACTTTATTCCAAATGACCTATAAGTCTTTCCAGCTTCCATCCAGAGCGGGTGGTCGCAGCAGTTCTTCCTTATGCTTGGCCATTTCACATAGTACATCTCCTTGGCCCTAATACTGTTTGTTGGCCGACCGTGTTTCTGGTCAAATTGTTAGGAAGGCACGTCTCACTTAAAACACGCTCCTGACCCTCTGAACGAAGATGTTTGATATTAAAGGGCAACAAGAGCATGCTGATCTCCACTGGGCTGTCAACACTGTGGACCAACGACCGGATCTTATCAATTCAGCGTTTAGTGTGTTGTGCACTGGTGCGTGTTTGAGTAGTCTGTGTGTTGGGATTTTGTTGGTTATTGTTTGGTCTTGGTGCGTTTTGTGTTTTATGTTGTGTCGTCGTCGTGTTATGGTGATATGTGTTTGTCGGCCCTGTGTTGTTTTGTGTTATGAGTTTGGTGTTCCATTTCGAGGCCATGCATATTTTTTATCGGCATGCCACTGTACCTGACTTAATAATTATTTGAGAGCTCTCAAGTTGCTATGTTTTGTTATGAGTGATGGTATTTATTATATATTAGTGTGATGTAATCAGCCTGCGGGTTTTGTCGTGTGGTGGTAATGTACTGATAGGGTTTTTTATGCATATGTAATTCCCAGGCAGTGTTTTGTATTTATCCCAGTTTTAACGTGTGTGGGCATCGTTGTGGATGCAAGTGTTAATGATATTAATTTGAGTAACTCTTCTTGTTACAAGCTTTTACCATTTGTTAATTTTATTCGTTACTGTCAAATTTTGTGAATAATGTGTACAATTGTTATGCACGTTGTGCTTGGTTTGTTTGTAATGTGCCCAGTTGTCGGGGTCTTAATTTATTCCTTTACAGGGCTAACTTGTTATTTCCGGGTGACCATGTTGTTTCACTGTTTTCATCACTGTTCCTGGAGTGCCGACAGCCGTGAGTCGTCCATTCTCTTCCCTATCCCTAAATGGCAATTCATCTTGGGAATCTTTAACCTGGCAGCGGGTGGCTGTGGCGCTGCGGACCTCGATGGCTCTGCTCGACGGTGATGCTCTCCATCTTGGTCGCTCGGAGTAGGTTACAGACTTTGCACCTGTGTAGCTTGTGCCTGCGAGAGTTGATCAAAACCCTGATACGGGCTTTTGGGCAGGGGGGTTGTGCTAGCATGCCTTCCTTAGCTGTCATCGTGATTTGACGTGATCTGTGCCCCTTGTGAGTGAGCACTTTGGATTGCCGTGTGTAATAACTAAGTATGAAGAGCAACCACGTATGAGCTATTCTGACATCAGATTTTGTTCTTCATTTGATGTGAACGCCCGCCTCCGTCGGCCCAGTTTGGAACTATTCGTCGCCTCCCCTCCTCTTGTGCCACACTAACCCCCTCTTTCCCCTTACCTTTACCTAGCTCTTGGTCGTCGGAATCTGGGCAGCCCCGGTCCCACCTTCGCCTCGGAATGGTCGCCTCTTTCTCCATGCCACTTCAACGCTTGGCCAGCTCGCTTGTTCTTTCAGTGAATTTGTGTTAATTTTCTTTTGTTGGATTTCTTGCTTTGCCTTTGGTTTTCATTTGTTTGCTTTGGTTTCCTTCTGTTAATTGTTATTCACAGCCAGCGAATTGTCGACGTGGCACGAGAGAAAGATGGTATTAATATTGGTATGTAATTTGTAATTTTGCTCCAATGTCTTTTTGACAAATAATTGGTAACTTCTTTGTTAGATTTGTAGTTTAACTTGTCCTGTTTGATTTGCACTCACTCGTTCATTTGTAAATTGTAATTTTTGTTCAACAATACAAGCATCATACCTGCATGAGTCAATACTGTTATTTACCTCATGGTGTGGCATTTACCTTGTGTTGTTTATGTGTATTAATGTGGGCCAAGTGTTGTTTGAGTACCCCTCCTCGGGTCAGACCTGTTTGATGGCGTTGTGTATAGTGTGCCCCGTCTGTGTTGTGCCTAGGTGGGCACAATCTTTTTAATCAACATAGTGTTTTGAAACTACCATTCTGATCCAGTTTGAAGTGTGTTTTTTTTCCCTAAATGCACAAGTTAGAAACACATGTAGAAGTTTATTAGAAAAAAAAAAGAGTTCTGCTAGCACGCTTCAAAGGATGTTTACACAGCTTGCAGGCAGCGGCCTTTAAGAACTACAGTGCTTCACAAGTAAGCTTGGAAGTCGTATGTCAACCTTAACCTCATTTGTAAAGTAAAATAACTTAGCTACAGCAAACAAACTTTTTGCTGATTAATGTTATGGACGTAACATGTCAATTTATTAATTTGTTGTTTTTACTGACCTATTGTCTTGAAATGTATGATGAAAACACAATAAATCACTTCACAATCCCAAAAGTAAAATTTAGAAAGAAACAGCTGATAACATTACAAGACAGATGCTCCCATTTTGTATTCTTTTGAATGAAAAAATGTGTAGCAATAACCACTACAGTAAAGTACAGTTTATACGGACTTCCAAACACCGGAATATTCTAAATAACAGACATTTTAAAAATATTTCCCTACATATACTGGATTCAGGATAAAGTGTCCTTTTTTTGACAGCAGATGCACCCAATGTGACAGGCCTAAATGTTGAAAACATTGCAATACTTTGCTTACTCTACACCTAGTATTTCAGTGTTATATGATTGGTAGGAAGAAATAAAATAGTACCGAATATTTATTGATATAATATATGTAAAGTAATTTGCGTATTTTGTATTAATATTTTAAAACATGTTTTATAACATGTTTTATAACATAATACATGCATTACGCTATAAAATCTATATAGAGGAGTCTTTTTGAAGTCAACATTTTCCCAAAGTATACGTCGCGTAGCCAGCCTTGTTGCCACAGTTCACGCATCGCCTCATGGTTGCAGGGCCTCCAAGCTGCCATTGTTCTGACTGTTGTATGTCGCCTTGTCGCGTGGTCGTGTTGTCGTGTTTTGTGAGATGTCGATTAAATTGAAAATTAAATGTGCAACTAATAGACAGCGTCGCCTGGATATTGTGCGCGTTACGCAAAATCTTCGGGACCAAGAACTGACGGGAGGTGGTTGATCTGTGCTGACGGGCGAAATTGAGTCTGGATCAACAGCTGAGAGGACTGCTAAGATATAGAATTTATCGCGGAAAACAATTTGGAGGTGAGTACAATTTACGTTACTAGACATATTACATTGTATCGACTTGATACACGTAACGTCAATACTTAATTTGGGGTCATTGAAGAAATTTTAAAAATATATATTGCTTTGTGTTTGAGAATAAGGTGTAGGCCGTCAAAAACAGAAGCCTAGACATGTTAAGGCTGTTCCAGTGGTATCGAAGATCGCCATGTTAATAATCTTAATTTGAAAGGTCAGATGTGTTTCGTATACCTTCCACGAAAACGCCGAGAATGCGTGGACTCCCTATATTAGTCACCGCGCTTCACAATTTCTCACACTCGCCTTTGGGCGCTTTCAGGGGGAGGGCTATCGTCGCTCCTCTCCTGCGAGCGACGACAGCGCTCCGCGTACTGGAAAAGCGGTGGTGGTCAACTTTGGTACTACGTAGTCCCAGCAGCCGCGTTGCCTGGAGGAAGGAAGGGTGGTATCGATCGTCGATGCGCGCCAGGGGGGGGGGGCGATCCGACTACTCGCACGCCATTGGCTGTCAGCACGTGACGTCACGAGGCAGAGACCCGGCCTGT
>PNEQ01001566.1:18676-31136 GCA_003012365.1 Medauroidea extradentata | reverse complement strand
GGACTGTATACAACTAATACAATTAACGGTAACGGATGCCACATTTTTATAGCGATATACAGTGAGGCTGCCCGAACGCACTACTCACCGCCATGTTTGATCTTTTGAGATGATGGCCTCCTCCCGGAAGCCCAAGGCTGCCAACCGCTGGCAGATGATGAGGAAGAGCTGCTGCCAACTCAAACTGGTGAATTGCTGCACGGGAGATTCAAAGTTGGAAGTGCTCACCGGGATTGTTCGAAATGCACTATTTAATGATTTAGTCTCAACGAAATTTACAAATACCCAAAATTATACACTATGTACAGTCAGAACAACCATTATTTGGGCTGGGTGGGAGGCAGATAGAGCAGCCAAAATTCTTTCATCCAAGCTGACTCTGCCAGCAGGTGAAAGTAATATTTTCATTCTAGGACATTTAAAAATGTGCAAATGTGTATTAAATTAAATAAAAAAAAAATCAAGCAGCCAAAGAAACAAAAAAGTAAAAGGGACTACACCAGCACATGTGCTTGGTGCTCCATCACTCCACGTGAGGTGGTAAACTGGTGCACATTGTTTCCACTTTCTCTGAAATTCGTTTAATTTCATAGATAGGTTCACTGTGAACACACACAACAGAGTCAAAAATGTATTATTTCTGGCACGCTGTAATGCAGCTACACAGTCATGTAAATTGGGCCCACTAAATGATTTAGAAAACCAAAATCATAAGTAGTAATGACTGAAAATGTTGCAGATGACTAAAGACAAAAATTACAATAAATAAAGCAACACATAGAGATAGGAAACTGTGACAACAGTACTGTATCTTCTTGTAAACAGGCAATAATAAAAACAGAGAAGCAGAAAATACCTTGTCTGAGGCAGTAGCAAGGCGAGTGCCCTGAAGGTTGAGAGCTATACAGCTGAGGCCAGCTTCATGGGCGACAATGTCGAGGGGAGCCTTTTCCGTGTTGGCGAGGTCCACCACCTGCACGTGACCAACCTTGCGGCCAGGGAAAGCCAACAATGAGTTGTTGCTGTTCGGGCAAAGTACGCACAGCCCTGTCACACCAGGGCAACCATGTCTTACACACACACAAACACTAACTCACTTCACACACCTACAAGCTTCATTACATACATCACCATGATTCCAAAGCAAACTGATTTTAATAAAGTCAAGTTTATTTTAATACATACACACACACACACATCTTTTACACTAAACAAAAAAGTCAAATACAAAAAATCTGAAATTCTTAGCATAAACAGAATACTTTATTCATACTAGCCTATTCATTAACAGTTCTCAGGAAGCACTAGATCATTATGGATTTTATGCAAGAGTTATTATATAAAATTTTTAAAAAAGTAATCTATGAATTAACATATTTAATAATGCAAATATGGTTATTCTATTTAGCCTTAAGTGTTTTACACAAAAAATAAAAAAGAGTTCAAAAGGCTAATCGCAGTGAACACTCCTAAACCGTTTTTTTTCTTTGAGACACTTGAAATATTAATGCACAGATAGCAGTGTACATAATAAAAAAAGAGTGTACAGATTTCACAATAATAAAAATCTGAACTGAACACTTTCAAAACCAAACTAAAAAAATTATTGTGGCTACTATGTAGACCTTCAATTTTTACAATAATGATTGTGTTACTCACAGTGCTGTTTTCAGCAAAATATCAACTGTAATTCTACATATTTTCATACTGAAATACAATGATCCTGAATTACTATCAAATGCAGTGTGTATGTTTGAGCTCCACTAATACTTTATAGGCAATTTAAAGCAACTAGTTGAAATTTATATAGACTGCAATACAGTATTTAACTTGGCACACAGCGGCAGAAACTGATACAGCTGTTGTTTGAACCTATCTACCAGCACGCTGTTTTTTATATATATATATATATATATATATATATATATATAATATAAAAATGAATCGCAAAATATGTTGGTAAGCGCATAACTCAACAACGCCTAGACCAATTTGGCCAATTCTTTTTTTTAAACGTTCGTTGAAGTTCAAAGATGGTTTTTACGGCGAGAAAAATTTGAATAATTGCCAAAAAAACCCTAAAAAAGTGGAGTCAATTTGAGCTTTATTGCTATTGTTGTTTAAACAATGTAGGTATGTTCCTGTGATCGAGGCCTTAAGCATTCACTCAGGTATTGTATAAAGCTTGGGGTGTGGGAGGGGTGGGGTTACGGGTTCGTATCCCGTGCAAGACTTTGCAATGGGAATTACATGACATCATACAAGCGTATTGCGCGTGCTCTTTACACTGTTACTGAGTACGCTAGCTGTTAAATGCCGGGCAGCTGTTTTGCGGTGGAAGCCGCAGCCGGGCAGCTGTTTTATAGAGAAATAAAGAATTTAAATAAGTACGCTTAGCGCAGTGGACTGGACAAATCTGTTTGTATTTGATGTTTTAAAGATAAACAGTGAATATAGTATAATATAGAATATAGTATCACCATCAATTAGTTAGTTACTCTTTTCTATAGTACACGCAGGCGAAGCCGCAACGGGACAGCTAGTGTGTGTATATACAGGGTGAGGATGCTAACTGTTTAAAGCTCTCCGCAGTGACACTGGTGACTCCGAGACAAGTGATTCGACATAGGACACGTAGGGTCCAAACGGACGGGAAAGGCCCGAAAATTCGCCTTCAAGTTTCCATAACGTCACATCCAGTGTGTCCGCATCAGGCGCGTATGAACGAGTATTCAAAGGAGTTCCTTCGATCCAACCTGTCTCTGTGGCCCAGTGTCTGCGTCAGAACCTTGGAAACTTGCGGTCCGAGGTTCGTGTCCCAGTGTCGACAATTTGTTGTCAACGTTACTTTTTGCAATTTTAACTTACTTCAACTGTTATTTCTTTGTAACCCTTTGCTGCATAATTTATTTTATTTTGTTTTAGCTGTGTTCTAGATTTTTTTTACAGCCCCATTAGTTTGTATTTGTTTTATGCATGTTCGATAAAGTTGTTAGCAAAGACGAGCTGTTGGCTCGGTGTGCACTTTTGCGGACAAGTTTGTATCAATTTTTCTCTATCATGAAGCTTACGGGGACATTGTTATGATATTTTAAACAAGGAATCACCGAACCGGTAGAAAGTACATCTTTTTAATTAATCAGTCCTAATAATGTACATAATGGGCGCAATAACTCACTAAGACAACAGTCACTTTCCTAACAAGCAATTGCTTGTAAGTTAACGTGTCAAATGACACAGAATTACGACAAACACTTCATTGTTTACAATAACGAAGAAGAAAAAAAACCTGGCCGTCTCGCATAAGATTGGAGATTGGTACGACAGGGTCGACACCCAAGCACTGGTGAACGGGACAACTGTGTTGACAGCGTGGTCTGCCAATTGACGGCTGGTAAACTCACAACTGTGTGTGGCTATGGGAGGTCGCAGCGAAAAAGTCGGCCTCATGTTTTGTTTCTGTCATCGCTGTTAAGAAAGGTGCTGTGTGATAAAGGCCCCTGAGAGATGAACCGGTTCACATTTATCGAAATGGCAGATATGCATCTGTGTTTTGGTGAGGCCCATTCAAATGCAAATGCAGCAAGACGCCTGTATTCACAACGATTTCCTGGGCGTGTTTGTCCAAGCCATGTTTACTTTTCTACAGTGGATCGTAGACTTCGAGAAAATGGGTCTTTTGAAGTAAGTACATACTGTGTTGATACTGATTTCAAATGCCACGTTAGTCACCGATAAAATTAATTAGGACGATTGTTTCAGGTATGTCAAGAACGAGCGGCTCTGCGGCATGCCCAGAACAGGATCGAAGATGCTGTATTAGAGTCCGTTGACAATGACCCTGGTACCAGTACCAGTCGCGTTGCCGGACAGTTAGGCGTTGATCAAAAGACAGTTTGGAATGTATTGCATCAGTATGGGTTCCACGCGTACCACAAAACAAAAGTACAAAAGCTTCACAGACGGGATTATCCGTTAAGACGTGCCTTTTGTGAGTGATACCTGGACGAATGCCGTCAGAATCCCGAGTTTCCTTCTTTGGTGTTCTTTTCGGATGAGGCAACATTCAATGAGGATGGAATATTTAACTCCAAAAATAATATCTGTTGGGCCGTCGAAAATCCCCATGAGCATTGTAGGGGACTATCTGATAGGACCATACATTATACCAGAAAGACTAAATGCTGATATTTATCTGATCTTTCTGAGAGATGTGTTACCGGAGCTTTTGGAAGAGGTTCCCATCCAAGTTCGGCGAAACATGTGGCCGCAACATGACGGTGCGCCGGCACATAGCGCCAGACGGGTACAGAACTACCTCAATGATACCTATCCTGGACGATGGATAGGACTTTGGTCCGTTTCCTTGGCCAGCACGATCCCCTGACCTTACTCCCCTTGATTTTTTCTTTTGGGGCGCCATGAAGAATTTGATTGGATTTACAAGACGCCTGTTCAACATGAACAGGATCTTGTCGCACGGATTGCCGCCGCCACTCTCGAAATCCGAGATAATGCAGGTATTTTTGGCCGCGTACGAGAGGCGATGTTGCAGCGTGTCAATACGTGTATTGCAGCTGGCGGCGCCAACTTTGAGCAATCCTTGTAAATCGTGATAGCGCGGCAAAAGTTGTCTTTATTTTGTTGTTATTGTAAACAATGAAGTGTTTGTCGTAATTCTGCGTCATTTGACACGTTAACTTACAAGCAATTTCTTGTTAGGAAAATGACTGTTGTCTTAATGAGTTATTGCGCCCATTATGTACATTATTAGGACTGATTAATTAAAAAGATGTACTTTGTAGCGGTTCGGTGATTCCTTGTTTAAAATATCATAACAATGTCCCCGTAAGCTTCATGATAGAGAAAAATTGATACAAACTTGTCCGCAAAAGAGCACACTGAGCTAACAGCTCGTCTTTGCTAACAACTTTATCGAACATGCATAAAACAAATACAAACTAATGAGGCTGTAAACAAAAAATGTAGAACACAGCTAAAACCAAACAAAATAAATTATGCAGCAAAGGGTTACAAAGAAATAACAGTTGAAGAAATTTTATTTTCACATACTTACTAATTAAGCCTCTTAGTAATTCATACATGTTATTTAAACCAAGGGTCCCAGGTTCGATTCCTGGTCAAGAAAGAAAATTTACAGTTACATCCCCGGGTTCAGGACTGGATGTTGTGTTGTCCCCTCATCACCAACCTTCATAGGCAATGGCGAACCACTGCAGTACTTCGCCTAGTCACGCCTCAGGGGTCCTCCCTGAGGTTCAAACCAGCCGCGAGCTAAAAACTCACCATCATCACGTCATAAATAATAGCACAACATAATGTTAACATTTACATAGTGTGCGACAGAGCGAGGTGGCCTGCTCAATTCCTGGCTTCAACCATCTTGATTTCCGTTTTCCGTGATTTTACAAAATCACTCCAGATGATGCTGGGATGGTTCCTTAACAAAAGCCATGGCAGACTCCTTTCAAAGTACAGCCTCCCCAAAAAAAAAGTATGATGCAGAAACATACAAACTGACAGAAAATTTGAAATTAATATGAATTTTCTTGACAGGGTTGTCTTTAAAAGTGCTCACTTTACCATGAAAAGCATGTAACATTTAACAACGTCACAAAACTTTGTCATGTTCCATTCTTCCACATCCAACGCATAACATCACACACACTTCTAATAACTTTTTTTAACATCTAAGTACCTAAAAATTTTAATTAAAAATATGTCTGTCGTGTGACACTTAATGCCACATTTCTGTTGAGTTCAACAATAATATTAGACATTACAATTCATTAGCAAGAACTCTGAAGGACTAAATGTAACAGATGGGCTTACCTTTAGGATTGGGGTGTGTCTCAAAAACATGCAGCTGCTGAGGTGTCTGCGTGAAGGTGTACACCTTGATAACCCCCTCCAGCACCACCACAATCCTGTCCCTCCTCAGCCGTACCCCCCTCACAGGAGCGTTGAACTCCAGTGCTATCACAGGAGCCTTTTTCAGGTCATCCCACACCATCACTGCCAATCAAACACTACTTGAAGGCCTTCTATTTTTAATACTATACAACAAAGTTTAGACAGCAAATACCTAACAATTTAACACACAACTCAGGATAGCAGTTTCATAACTCATACCACAGAGCAAGTAAAGTAGAGAGATCCTACTTTCTTGCATTGCGCCGAGCTCTTATTTCCAAGCACAAAAAGTAAACACATCACATTGATGGCCTATTTATAATACCACGTATCACAAATAAGTAAAAATTTCAGATACCTGGTATTAGAAATAGACCATCGATTTATATATATATATACACACACACACACTGTATATATACACATATATATACATATATATAGCCAACATTAAAACAAAAAATTAAATACTTGTTACGGAAGATATGTTTTTATTTCATGTATTGGCCAACTTGTAAATAACGAATCTACTCGAGGATTCACAAACTCGAAGTGTTTGCGATATTGGTTCTTGTCGATAGACTGTACCAACAATTAGCTTCCTAACGACTTCTCATTTAGTACATAATCAAACTCTCGATTAAGAATTTATTTAATCAAAATATTTGTTTATTTCAATATTGATTGGCTGTTTATTTACTATGCAAAGGATTTAGGCTGGTGGGCTGGATCACACAGACAAAATGCATAGTCTCCACAACCATTTAAAATTCATTAATATAATGCTACTGTATCATTAAAACTTTTTAATACACTAGACGATGAAATTAAAATTTTGCAAGTTAACGTTTTTAGGAGAAAAAAAAAAAACACTTCGTTATCGGTAGTAATTTGTATGACAATTTTAATACTTCAGATGATCACAAAGAAAATTAAAAAATTGCAAGGAGACCACAAGATTTTCTTTAGATGTCCTTACCTACTGCATTTTATATGGTTTTCTCACATTTTACTCTGTAACCCAGCCTTAGTTAGTCAATTTGGGAAACTTTCTGCAACTTTTGTTTTCCGTTTATTTCTACAGTTCGACACTGCACACCTGCGACATCTCATGTCTGAAACAATTCAGATCAGATTCGTTTAAATTAACTGCAATAACACTTGTGTTCAAAAACCACATTCAAAACACTATTTAAAAAACCACATTTCTATAAAGTTCGTGACAATAAGAGTCGTGTAACAAGTTTACAACGCTGGTGCAAGCCAATTATGGTAGATTTATAATTAGTACGTAGTAAGTTAGAGAAAATTTTATTGTAAATGATTAATCTAAAATTATAAGTGGTAAATATAATGCAATATAATATAATGTTGTGTGTTAATTAATTGATGTAAATAAGAGCATTAATATTTTTTTACAAAAAAAAGATGCCTATGAGAAAATAGTGAGCTCACCTCTCCTATAGTGTGACGGCCCCCTGACTCATACATTTTGTGAAGAAAATTGTTTACTGTATTGTCAAAATAAAAGATTTTAAATTCTACTTCTTATCAAGAATAGAATAAAAGGAAAATTTTATTTTAAGAATTGAGTTTCTTTCTCTAAGCCTTATACTGATACTAACAGTGCCGAAGTAAACACTGTATTAGAATAACAAGAAACAAAGTATTGTAAAAGCAAATAAATGTTAACAAGACAAGATCATAAGACTTTTGCATATTAGTGACTTTGAATGCTACAACCATGTCTCTACACTGCATGCCTGATGTCCCTTTCTCTAGTCCAAGCCAGCAAAGTATTTCTTACCATCTATATGTAATTAATCTTTTACAATGAGGCAATAAGAATTGTGAAGTTCTTTACAAACAGCCAGCAGTTTAATGTCTAACAATTCCCATAAGCATTCGGTTTCCCTGCTCTGTCAAATGCACCTGACCTCTTCCGACACACGCTTGTCCAACCCACTTCAGTAGAAAGAATTGTCCATGCAATACTACTTTTTTGTTTTTGACTTTTTCATGCACTTAACATTTCATGTTAGTTTATATAATTTTACCAGCAATGTTTTATAGCAGCACAAATGAAAAATAAAACTCTGTCTTGCAGAGATTTAACCTGACTGTTTCTGAAACCAAGTGAGATGGCGCAATGGTAAAAAAAATAGGACTCACATTCGGAAGGACTCGTGTTTTTTATCATTGTATGATTGACCTCCATGAGCACTAGGCTCTAATTAAGAAAGTACATAAAATCAAGACAGATACACATTATAATCAATTTTGGTCATGAATCAAAATATGTAGACATATGTTAACTAAGCCAATAATAGGAACTAACGTACTGTATACCTATATGTATTGCTATCACAGCTGCTGTTCGCTGTGCCTCGGGTTGCGGGATAACGCAACAAAAATGTGACAACCACACCCGTGCACACACATGACAATAGTGTTGAAGAATCAACCAAACTTTTATTCATCTACTTCGAACAGCTTAGTTTTAAATTCACAAACCAACTGTGTGTGAAAAACGGTACATTTACATACATGCACACACCTAGGCAATATTTAGTGTCAATTTACATTCACCACTATTGTCGAGAATGAAATTTAGCGTTAAATTTAGATAGATACCAGCTGTTAGTATTTATAGTATTCGGAACAGCATCATACCTTAAGAATTCCCAGTGCATGCTTAAAGTGAATGCTTAAAGGCAGGCCGTGATAATTCTTTCGTATGTACAGACTAAAGTTCAAAGAGGTTTCATTTATGAGTAGGTTGGCAAAAAGAAACAACTGTTGAATTATTTTTCCGTGATCATTCTCTTTCTCGGGAGACTGTAACATTTTACTATTTTTACATACTTAATTTTTTAAATTCATAAAATCCTGAATTTGATTTGAAGATGTTTACATAAGCTTCATTCTTATCAAAAAATCATCTCGATATCTCAACGGGTATAAGTGGTACAGATCATTATTTAAAAACACATTTTATATTTTTAACAGCTTTCAAGGATGACTTTCGAAAATTCCTGCAATTACTTTTTTGATATTTACGTAATATTTATTTTAAAACAAAAACCATTTCAATATTTCCACTGGTTAAGGAGATATGTGGGATTAGTGATTTAAAATATTTATGTTTTATTATTTTTTATTTTTAAAAGAGCTTTCAAGGACGAATTTCGAAAAATTATAAAAATACTTTTTAGATATTAACTTAAGCTTCATTTTAAAGAAAAAAATCACCTCACTATATGAAATGATTTAGGAGAAATCACGGATTAATGAAAAACACATTTTACGGCTTTTACCCCCTTCACTTTCAAATTTCGCAAAATCGAAAATTTAGAAATATGCATTTGTTTGGGCAAAATTTTGAAGTTAAAAAAATTATGATAGCTTTCTCGGTTAATGAGATATCAGGGATTCTTTGAAAACACATTTCACCCTTTTTCACCCCCTTCATTATCAAGTTTCGAAAAATCCTTTCTTAGTGGGTGCCTACGGGGCAAGGGGAAGCTTCCCTCTAAATTTCAAGGTTCTAGGTCCAGCAGTTTGAGCTGTGCGTTGATAAGTGAGTGAGTGTGTGTGTGTGTGTGTTAGTCAGGACACTTCATTTTATATATTAAGATTATTACTGTGTGGATAGATCATTGTGAAAAACATTAAATTAGCTGTTATTATTTTTTTGTTATTTATTTTTGAATTTTTTTATTTACAGTTTTAAACCTTTATGAATTCTACTTTTTTCATCGAGTACTTTTTATTTTATTGTATAAAATCATTATTACTTTTTTTACATTTAAATATATATTATTTATATGTTTTTAGTGATAAAATGATTTT
Organism: Medauroidea extradentata; assembly: GCA_003012365.1. Lineage (NCBI taxonomy): Eukaryota > Metazoa > Arthropoda > Insecta > Phasmatodea > Phasmatidae > Medauroidea > Medauroidea extradentata. The sequence goes on along the minus strand of PNEQ01001566.1, from coordinate 21,350 downwards.
CTTTGTGAGAAGGTTTATAATAATTTTTGCAAACAATATATTTAAATTTTTCTCTTTTCCATCATTAAAATATCTTTTTTATATTTAAATTTGTTCCAAACATCACGCAAATTGTCTAAATTTTTTTTTTTTTTTTATTTATTTATAAGGAAAACAATTTCATTAGATTTTTAAAAAACTGAACACTGGACACAAGTCAGAAGACTGCTTTAGCTGGCGCTCGTTATTCAAAATGTTGATTTGGATGCTACTTTTTATAGTTTCAAATAATTTTTTCATTATTTTAAAAAGTCATTATCCAACACATTATCATATTTTATTTCAATGTAATTAAGAATATAATTATTGAAAAATTATATCAAATTAGGTTCTATATTTTTTAATTTTTCAGAATGTTGGTTGCCACTCTATGAAATTCCGTAATAAATCAAATGTAACATTTTCATTTAATTTTTATTTCTTAAGATTTAAAATATTACGTACGTTACAACTTTAAATTGCACATTAAATTTATCAAAAATATTAATAACTGCTTTTTCACTTATTCTGTTAAAATCTAGAATTAAAGAGATTATAAACATACTGCCTATATATTGTGCAATTTTTGGGACCAAAAAAGGGCCTTGGCCTAGAAAATACATATACACTCAATGATATTATTGTAAAATCTTGGGGGAATATGTGATGCTGCAGAAGAAATCAACTATTTTTACGGCTGGGAATCTGTTACTTCGTAAATAAATTCAGTACAGGTGAATTATGAAAACCTCCATTCAATTTTGACAAATAGACAAGCACTTCTTTAGCAGTGTCTGTTATTGGTTTTTGGTATATTCGTGCTGTCTATATGACAATGAAATGCAGCTTAAATGTGTATAAAAACCAAACTGAAATACTTATTAGAGAAGTCAGAATGTGGTGCATATACGTAGCAACTTAGGCCTATATGCAATTCATAACGTGTATCAGTGTTATGCTCAGAATGCAGTTAGGAAATTGTATATGTATAAAAAACTTTTCTAACAAAAATTAATGCATTTTTTTCTTATGATAGCTACTGCCAGCACTGTAATGATGTCAAATGGCACTTTCGCCATCTATGCCAGCGATGCATGGAGTGAAATCCTGTGATGTAAATATAATGTAATAATAAGACTGCAGTGTTTTCTATCAACACATTTCATATCATGTCATCAGTTAGGAGATTAGTTATACGTGATACATTACCGGGACGTTTAGCATACTAAATCAAGCATCTTACCATTAGACTGTCTGAACACCCAATCTAATGAATATGAATAATTGTGATAATTACTTGTCATAATATTAGTTTGTTTTGGAAACATATTGGCCTACGATGATACTGAAAGTGTAAAACATAATATACGCTGCTTTAAATTATAATAGCAAATGTTTAATGTTCAATTACTTTTTAACCTAAAAAAATTGTTCAGCATAATATGCATACACACTAACATGGCATAGCAACATTTTGCCTTCAAATTTTCTATACTGTGAAATGACCAGTGAATAGTGTGCAAGCAATATGAAATGTCATACGATGTTCCACACACATCAGAATAGTTCTCCTGGACTGGATTTTGAAGAGTTTTATATGTTTACAGTATTGCCCATGAAGAAGTCTTTCAGTAGCTGTGCTCAACACATCTGACGATGTGTGCGAATTTGTCATATTCTACACAACAGTTTTTCAAGTGTATTAAATTAAGTAGTCTAATAAGAAAGGAACTTAATAGAATACACTTCATTACAGTATTTTTCTAGGTACCGGTAGTATTTACTTAGTTATGGACTTTTAACATTGTATAAAATAGGTGTACTTTTGTATAGGTACAGAATGGAATAAAAAGTAGCCTAGCTTAAAATTTATATAACATTTAATAAATAAAAAAATGTATTTTATTACAGATAATGCATTCTTAAACAGACAATAATATTCAATTTGATAAAAATGTATGTCTAGTATATTTTCTTAAGCTTGCTTTGCAGCTCAGTTGAATGACTAACATTACGTTATAAAATAATATGTAGTGCATTTTGAGAGATTTGAACATTATCTTTAAGGGCTTGTTCCAGAGTTTTTTTCAGACTGGTGCCAATAACTCAAATATTTTTAACCAAAAGTTTTGAAAAAATTTTGAGTCAATGTGCAATCACACGATGCTGTCGATGCACAATACTGTGGACACGTTTTTTTAAATAATGTACCATTCGCCAGCATAAAAATAATTTCCTTCATTTTTGCTTATTTTCACGGCGAAAAACGTGGTAATTTGGGTAATGAAATATAAAAAACTGTTCAGTATGTAAAGCACCCGGCTTTCCGTGTCTTAAATATTTTGCAATTCAATTAATATAATAGTCATTTCACTTCATTTAGATGTTGCATCCTTGATTGTTATTTGTGGTGACTGCACCCTATTTCAATTAACACCCAACTGCGTGAGCCTACCTATGCCTCCAACTTGGTAAGGCCCATTTTACGTTTCCAGCTATGATTAAAGAAGTGTTTAGCCATCTGAAGAGAAGAAAAGTGATTAGATAAGGTCACCCAGTCAAGGTTGCATGAGCAGCCCCACATTCTGCGTGTGTTGTGCCAAGTTCATTGTTGCATTGCCACTCAACATTTTTTTTGTTGTGTGCTTACATAAAA
>PNEQ01001566.1:0-17676 GCA_003012365.1 Medauroidea extradentata | reverse complement strand
TACTAAAAACGCAAATTTTAGCGCGCAATTGTATCTATTAATGTGTATATATACAAATTTTTTTAAACTAAAAATCTAAAAAAGGTATTTTTGTACTCTAGATAGTATGTTCCAACAACCTACAAAATTCTGTGAAAATCTAAAATCATGCAGCTACTAAATATTTCAAATTTTGTTGATTTAAAATGGAATGACCCATTATTGGTTTATTGTTTATTGTTGACATTTCAATACATGATTTGTTTTATACAAGTTCATTGATCCCCTTGTTATTAGGTTAGGGAAGGTTAGGATACCTAACTTAAACTAAACTAACCTAATAACTTAACCTGAAAAGCCTAACCTAACAAATATTTTTTTACGTAGTACAGCTTAGAATGTCACTAGAAACATTTCTCATCAATAAACTATATGTCTAAAATAAATAGTTTGGCTGGTACACGATAAGTAGCTAAATTTGATATTTACCGCCTCAAAAAGACTAATGCTAGTGCGTAGCTTGCTTTGCACATTCTTACCTCCCTTGCCATCCCTACTCCACACACTTTGAAAGCTAGCAGCCAGAGAAAGACCACGCCCATTCCACCCGAAAAACACATGCTCGGTAGCAGTTCAGTTTTTCCCAGAGTACTAGGGAAGACCCTTAACTTAACAAAGGCCATCGCCGACTCCTCTCCCAGCTCCCGCTATTGTGTCACGTTATATGTCACCATCTCTAATGAAGTCGACGAGACGTAAGGGCCACCTAACTTGCCTTCGTTTCTGAAATGACATTTGCCAGCTGTCAAAACATGAACTCCTTAGCAAAGTTCTGTGTGTGATTCTCTGCATACATTTATCAGGTTCTGTAAATAATTCTACTTAAAGAAAGCTACGAAAAATAAGATGTCTGGAAGTGATGCGACGAAAACCCTTCATAACACAAATGTTGCAGTTGTTATAAATGCCAAATGCCATTAACACAAACACAATCCGACGTATACAACCCCTCACCTTCTAACGTACTTTACCAGTCTCTTCTGTATAAAAATATTATATGGAGTAGAACTAACCTCTATTTGGGGGATATAGAGGTTTCGATCCGCCTCCCACTAACGCCAGATAGTTGCAACGAAACAGCATCTCGACGTAAGACAATCCTCCTTCTGCAAAATCCTGTCGTTCTTTCTCCTTCAACGGATCACAATTGTACACTCGAAATCCATTTTCCATGCCGCATGCGAAACATCCTGCAATGTTGACATTGGTTAAAAACATATCATTTGTACACAAATTCCGCCAACACGAAATTATCAGAAAACTAGGTAACTCATTCTCCACCCACCTTGATCTTGATTAAAACCGGCATATAAGAGCCCGTTTCCATGAATATTTGCTTCGCCCAAATTCATTTCAGTCGACAAATAGCACCTAGATAGCCCGATGAACTTTCTACTAACTGATGACAACCATTTTTACAGTAAACAGTAAAAAAAACACAGCACACCAAAAGTGACTGACCTGCAATCTGGCAGGACGAATAGTTGGTATTCTTGCAACGTTTTTTAACTGGTAGCACCACGGCCGTGGGTAGCACTGAAACCACTGTTTAGCATTCCTTTATTTACTGACATAGCAGGAAAGTAACTTCGTTCTAACGGAATATAATTCTCTTCACTTGACAGTAACAAATAAAATAAACTAATTACAAAAACCACACATTGTAAAATAGTTCATTTCTCTCTTACATACCATGCGGGAGATACGATAGTTAGCTCAAGCCGGGTAATAGGTTTTATATTAGCATGTTGGCGTATTTGGATACCGTCGTGATATTTTTATTATTAGGTATATTATCTTTGCTATATGTACGAAGCAAAACATATATCTATGGTTTTATTGCTATGTAAATAAAGGGATATGTGGTGGCAGGTGGGCATGTATTTAGAATTTAAATGCGTTTTAGTAATGTTTCATATGTAAACTTCTGTAAATACAGCAGCAGCTACGCTCCTGCTTTAGTTTTGTGTGACATTGACCCTACAGAAACATAATCTAAGAAAAACTTAGTTTATTTGATTATGTGTTCTATTTGTATCGTATAATCTACATTGTGTGTATTGATTTCAACATAAATTTCAGTGATGTTAGTTCTAGCAATTATATTAACTACTTATTTAAACAGTATAACCTTCGCTGCACAATCCTTAGCAGCACCAGAATAACCCCACACAGTGCAAAAACAATTGACAATATTGTAACAAATATTTGCTATAGCTCCTATGAGACAAACAATTATTAAACGCCATATCTGACCATCTTGGTCAGATCATGAATATGAACATACATGCCTTAACTTTCAAAAATAAAGTATGTTACGAAATGGGTATTTTCAGCCAAAAATCTAAATATATTTCAGACAAAGCTACTACACAAAAAATGGCAAGATACATTAGAAGAAATTGACCCAAATACGTCCTGGATTAAATTTTTTTTAAACACTTTTCTGTGTCACTCCAATGAAGCTTTTCCATTAAAACATGTAAAACTCCACACAAATTCCAAAATAAAATGGGTGACTAAAGGCTTGCACGCTTCAAGTGAAAAACTAAAAACAAACAGGGATCCACATTTCTAAACATACATAGGTACTACAGGAAATATGAAAAATTATTCTATAAACTACTTAACACTGCAAAAAATGGTAACAACAAGAAAATTAAGATTGCTATGAACGAAACAAAAACTATGTGGAACGTTATTAATGAGATTAAAGCAAACACAAAAAATGGGAAAAACTAATGCTAAAAATAAATAAACACCTAACTGACAGCTAGGAGGTTTTTTATTACATCACCCACTTGATTCAACTTTCGAACATTGCGTTCAGTGAATATGGGGTTCGTCATTTTGTTGGACATTACATGTATGCTGTTAAATACGTAGCAAAGACAGAATTAATATAAATTACAAACATCATTACAATAATATATACAATATGTACAGAAAGAAGACAAAGGGGGGGGAAAACTTAGTTTGAACACATGGAATAACTTGAAGGTGCATAAATAATAACAACACTGGAATATTCACTAGGCATGTCATACATTTGCATCACAAAAATTACAATTTTATGTCGTGAAAATACTGCTGCTCAAATATACAATATGTACACTTAAACCTCCATCTGCACATGAGTTAATGGATAAAAGAAATTAAGTGTTCAAAATCTCTTCCTACATTTTTGTCAAGTATTTCTTTTTAATAATCTCACCTATATGTACATACTTCCAAAGAAACTGTGGAGCTCATTGAAAAAAAACACACACACACACACACACACAGACACAGACACAGACACACACACACACACACACAAAAATTACAAGGATTGTATATATACACCTCAACTTCTTTTGTATTGTAAAAAAATTGTTCCTCAAATAAATGCTGTGTTGTTGAGTTGAATTTTCTTGTACATATCTGTTTCACTGGTTAATCTTTTTGGAAGCTTATTGAATAACTTTAATGAATACTTTGCTGACACCTCATAAATTGCTAATGGCAGCAAGAAATTCGAACATAGCAGCGATAAACACTGTACAGAGTCTAAATTACCCCAAACTAACGCCTACACATTCTATCAGGTGCCAATTTCTGAAGAATTAATTGTTAATGTAATCAGCAATCTAAAATGTAGTACCCACTCATATGGATGAATTGATGAGGTTCCAGTGACGTTATTAACAAAATGCACACATCTGTTAAAAAAAATCCCCTTGTACATATTTTCAATAAATGCATTTCCCACTGTATCTTCCCTGACAGATTAAAATTTGCAAAAATTATTTCAGTGTATAAAAAAGGTGAAAAAACTCAGGTAGACAACTACAGGCCCATTGCTCTGCATACATCATTCTCCAGAATACTAGGAAAGGTCATAGCACAAAACTTGATAAAATTCCTGAAAAAAAAAAAAAATTATATCTACAAATCAGTATAGTTTCATAGAGTGTAGATCAACAGAACAAGCCATATTCAGATTTATTAAGAAGATACTTGAGTCCAATGATAAGAAACTACTAACAACTAGTATATTTGCGGACTTGTCCAAGGCATTTGTTTGCGTAGAGCAGGAAATAAAAACAATTCTTTAATTCCTTTGAATAATCAAAAATATTAGAGTAAAAACTAAATTGTTAATGTAAAACATACCTTTTGTGGATCATAATCTACCAAACATAATTTTTTGCTGATGATTGTGTATTGTATTTGTAGGTACGTGAGGGAAACAGTTTGCAGGCGGACATTAATAGGATATTAGAATGGACAGCACCTAATAAAATGAAGATTAATGTAAAAAAGACAGGGCTAGTGGTGGGGTGAAAGAGAAAGCTTACATCACGATGGTACGCCCACTGCTGGAACATGCAGCAGTGGAGTGGGTTCCTTACAATGCAGGAGAGGTGCAGGAGCTGGGGAAGGTTCAGAGGAGGGCAGCAAGATGGGTGAAGGGTAGGTGGAGAAGGCAAGGGCAGGAAGATGAGGATGAGGGAAACTACAGACCATCAGTGATGATGAAAGAAATGGGTTGGAGTACTTTGAGGGACAGGCGAAGAGTGGAGAGGCTTGTTAGGTTGTTCAAGGTGGTGAGGGTTGTGGGGGGGATGGGGAAGGTTAGGTACCCAGTTGATCAGAAGTGATTACAGAGGAAGAGGGAACAACAGTGAGAAGCTCCAGAGAGTTTGGAGAAGGACGGAGAGGAGTAGGCAGTTGATGATGGTCAGGTCGGTGAGGGAGTGGAACGTGCTGAGGGAGGAGCTGGTGAGGGTTGAGAGTGTGGGACAGTTCAGAAGGGGTCTGGAGGGAGAGTGAGTAGGGGGATGTGGACTTGCCACATGCCTTGCCCATCTGCAAGGATCTTGATTATTATTAATTGGAGGGATATACGGTTATTGTTGTTTTCGTCATCTTTCTTGTTGTTTTTTAATTAAAACATAGCATCCATGTTGTTAAGCAAATTCTTTTGGGGCTATCAAACTTGCCAAAATACAAAACAAATAGGTACATATTGGACAATACAAAGCTTAAGATGTGAACTTGCTTCCTTTACTCCTGCTATAAATGGTGATTCTTCTCGGAAATAGCACAGGTAGTAAGAAAAAATTGTTAGGTTAAAAACAAAGACAATGCATGGGCTGCCAACTGCTACACGTGAAAGCACTGAGTTCATAGATTATGTATTGTACATTAGAGAAAAAAATTATACATATTCAAGGAATACTTTTTCTCCAATTTTAAAGTTGAACTATTCCAGAATGCTATCTATTCTCATGTTGCTTACACCTCTAAAATGCAAAGTCAAGCATACCATTACAGGAAAAATAAGTGGTTGAAAATAGGCTCTTGACCACGGTCGTAGAAGAACAGGCCTGGACACTCGCCTTTGTAACAATGTATTTTGTTTGACCCCCTTGTTGTTTGGCTGTAGTTTGTCAAGTTACCGAGAATATTGTGTTTTATTGGCGCTTCAGTTAGGGCGGTTGGACTCGACTCCGCTCACTTTTTTCCATTGTTAAATTTATAAAGTAAATAAAGGTTGCTGGAACCTTTTCTTAAATTTGTGAGCGAAGAAAGTATTTCATAAATTGATAAAAAATACGTTTTGATAAATTCTTTATCTTAGCGGAAAGGAAGTGGGCGGAGTTTAGTCCGACCGCACTAACAGCAGCGCCAATAAAACACAATATTCTCGGTAACATGGTGAACTACAGCCAAACAACAAGGAGGTCAAATATGCAGACGAGTGTCCAGTCCTGTTCTTCTACAGCCGTGGCCTGTAGTAATTGTGGTGAAAGTGACAATATTTTCAGGATGAATTCCAAAATAACTATTCATGTTCATACCTACCCTACAGCCTTAAATCTGTGATAGTTTATGGGGTTTTGACGATAAAGAAAATGGTTGGATGAAAGTATTTAAATCTAATAGGCAGACAACACGGACATTAATTACATAATGTGCTTTTATTTGTTACTGTAATTGCTATGGAATATTGACAGAGACCTCATGCAAGGAGAATACTGTACTTGCTGCAAGATATCTGTGATAAGTGTTTTCAGATATGATTGTATTGATATTCTACCATGAGAGTATTAATTCTTGCATTGTGTAAATGCTAGTGTATTCTACGTGTAGCGAAACCAAAACATTTGCATGTCACCATACTAATAAGTTAATCATTCACTTTATTTGAAGCATTTATATTTACAATCTCTACTTTGAAATCACACATAAGCCTGCCCACATAGTCACATTGTGTCAACATTACAAAAAAATACAGCTCTCTGCATACTGCTAACTTTGCTTTTCACCATCTAGAGCATCTCAGAATGTATGTTCTTAACATCAATGAAAAAAGGGGCCTTAGTTGACGCAGTTGCTACAGGACGTTCACCTTCCACCATTATGATCCAGGTTCAATTCTCAGTGGGATCAACTTGGATGTTCACAAGTGAAAACTGTGCTGGACTAAGCCACTGGTTGACAGGTTTTACCTTGTATCTACAGTTTCCTCCACTCTTTCATTATGGCAACACCCCGTACTCACCTTGTATTACTCCTTGCCAGTGCTGAAAACCTGACCAAGATCTTTTCACATCCATAAAAAAAAGAAAAAATAATAAATAATGTGTAAAAATAATTACAGTAAATGCTTAGCTCTGCATGCATTAATCTGTTTACAGTAGGTCTAATTGTATATGTATCAGTATTTAATTGTATGTAGCTACTTTTCATTAATACTAGCAACAAAAAATTTTAAATAGGCCTATGGTTCATCAGATTTCTTAAACAAAATTACGAAAATGTACGCTCACATTCGTGTTCATGCAGCACCCGTTCGAAAACTTGTAGACTACCAGGATTTTTATTTAGGTGATATTATTTATATGTTCTTCTTGGTTCTTAATGTAAGCCAGTGTGTAGTCAAATTGTGTAAGCTTTAGGATGATATGAAAGTACTTAGCTTGTCTAAGTTCTCATGTACTAGTACAATTGTTTATCTTCTGTATTTCAGGTGTGTCAGGGTATAAAATGTTGGTTCAGTCTGCAGTGCACTTGTGTTGTACAATTTGTACGGTGTTCCCTCTGAGGGTTAAAAACAAGTGTTTCAGCATTTGCAGCAGTTTACAGAAAAAGATCCCATCAAACCTGAAAGGTCGAAGCAAAAGCTCACAAATATGGCTAGCCAGGCAGCTAACAGACCCTTACATAGAAAAGGCCAAGATACAAAACTACAGGTAACTTAGGTCTAAGTTCTTATCTTGTGTGTATGTGCGTTCATACTCATGTGCATGTGTGTAACCTCAGGCAGTGATTGTAGTTACCTACCAAAATTTCAAAAGTCTTGATGTGTAAGTTAATTAGAGCTTACAGCATAAGTATGCTTGGTTTTAACATTTCTCTTCTGAGAAAATTGTTTTGGCCTTTAAACCATACTGACTTCCTGTACTGACTTCCTGGAAAAACAGGTTCTCTGGAATCATGTAGCAGATGCTCTTCTCAGAAGAGAAATGTCAAAATTAGGCAAACTTAGACTGTACAGATTATATCAGGTACTGTCTACTAGTCTGTATTCAGTTTTTTCAAGTGACTTAAAAGAACAAATTTAAAACTGATGTTAGTCAGAAACTGTGCTGCCTAATGAAGCAGGCTTATCAATCCAAACTTTTTATGTGAACACGTACAAGTGTCCCAATGATATTCAGTATGTTTTTCCTGGAAGGCGGTGTTTGGTGATTGATTAAAGCACAGTTGTTACTCCATCTGAAATTACTTTGTCTCTTGGCAGACGTGATTTTCCTTTGTATAGGTTAAAGGCCCTGCCTACCTTCGACCCTGCCGAGAACAAAGATGGGGATTTACATGTTGAATTATATTCAGTGGTGCTCGGTCACCTTATAAAGATTTCACTTTCTGACAAAATACTTTTCCTGCATTAAAATAGAGAAAATATTGCCCCAAGAATTAACGTGAAAAAAATTTATGAGTAAACGTTATTGAGTGTTTTTTTGATAGTGAAAACAAATTTGCTCACTGCTTTCTTGGTATAAAACCTTAAAAAAACCTATAGTATTATGGACCACACCAAGATGAACAAAAATGTCATAGGTGGCATAATTGTAGGTTCGGCAGATACTGGGCCACATCTATAGTTTAATATGCAAGTTAAATCTCTAGCCTTGCTCCCATCAGTGCTCCGAGGTTGGCACCACTTAAAGTCTCATTAGAAAACACTACAATGAAAACCTTGCACTCCAGATTGACGCTCTGAATAGAGGCAATATGCTACTCGTCAAATGTTGTACTCTAGCTCTTATTGCTACGCTGTTCCCACAAGTCAGACACTGAGATTTGAAATCAGTACACACTCATCTTAAGGAATGTATTTTTGTAACCATGTTAGTACATAGGCTAATATCGGTGCTTAGTTAAGCCAGTTTGTTGTATGCCTAGTTATTGCGACCATTTTGTGGAGGTGTTGATATAATTTTTTCCATTACAGTAATGTGCTTGGTTTGCAGATGTCGCAGTGCTTTCAAGCTGCTGGAGATAGATGATAGGTTCCGTCTACTGGCCCCTGGCCAGTGTGTGGTGGATTGTGGCGCTGCTCCTGGCAGCTGGACACAAGTTATGGTACAGCGGACAAATGCCTGGGACAGAGGTGACATATTCTTTATTCTTATTTAGGAATTTACAGCTAGTCACAAGGTTAGTCTGGGCAGGGCAAAATTTTGACTAGGAGTTCAACAGTACCCCAGTGTAAATTTTGCAGTCATCCAATGAATAACTGGTACAGCTTCTCGAACAACTCATTATTAACCCTGCTCGAGAGCAGGGTAAATTACTACTGTCAGCAGAGGAAACACTCCACATAGCACAAAAAAACATAAACAGTAGACATATCCAAAACCACAATCAAATACCAACAAATGGTTGAAAAATGGTTTGCAAATTTTGAAACCGTTAACTTACATACGAACATTGCAAGTTACGTAAAAGCTTGTAATAATGAAAACACACAGTTTACACTACTTGACACAATTTAATTGGATTTATTTTGTGGACTATACATTCATAACGCAGATGTGAACACAAAAAATAGTAAATAATACAACAACATTTCCATTAACTTTGAGTGACTGAGTAGTTTTTTTTCAAAACCTTGCGTATTTTTACGGACGGAAGTAAAACATAGCAGCTTTATATAATAGTTTTCACATATCCTGAAAGGTATATACATACATATTCCCGAGCACAGCTGCTGCAACTTACAAATATGTTACACTTATGTAGTGTATGACAGAACACGTTGAATGTTTTCCACCCTGCTAGTATCAACTTGGCAGGTGGCCCCAGAGAGTAGGATATCAGTTTCTCTTCGCCCTCCCGTCCTGATAACAGCACTAGGGAACTCAGAGGCCAACTTAACTGCCTACTATATTATATTCTTTGTTATAAATTGATATTTCTTTCAGTACTGTAACGATGGGTTACTTTGCCAAATTTTGCGGCAACTTTACACCAGATGTTTTTGTTTTAATTAAGAGTTTGTGCCTTCTTGCATTAATGATAATTTTACAAGTTACAGTTTCAATGATAAAGAGTAATGTAGTGTAAAAATTATCTTGAAATTTTCTTGGGAAATACGATAATTTGGGTCCCAATGCCATTTTTGTTAAGGTTTTTTGTGCATGATTAAAAGAAAGTTTAATTGTAATATGTTTTGTGAAATTTTGTGAAAGTTTATTATGAAACTTCCTTTAAAAATTTATCTCTGTTTGTGTAATAACGCTAGCAATAGATCCGGTAATGATACTTCTGTAAACACGGTACTTTTAACAGTTTTATTTCACCTAACCCCGAAAAAATCTAGTTACATAACAGTAACCTCTCACAAAAATAATTAGCGATGAGTTTTTTTATTAGTGCCATTTTTGTGACTAATAGCAATCATATCATGGTCACACAAAGTTTCTTATCAGCCAATAAGTTATTGTGGACTTACAATACTTTAAGTAATATTAGTATTGAATTAATTGTAAATCAAAACCTGAGATCATCTACTTCTGAAACTTGAATTTTAATTGACTATTAACAATTAAATGGGCATGGATGACAATGGTGACTTACAACCCCTACTATATAATAAGTAAGGTTTTACCGAAATGTGTTTTCTTACTCAAAATAATGAAATTAAAATGCTGCAAAAATTAAAATGTACTATGTTTGTTTCATTTACACGACGTATAATTGTGGTGTATGTGTTATAACATTACACAGTCTACCAACATTTTGTAACTACTAATAAGTACCCAGCACATAAAAAATATTTTTGGAATGGCATTATTTATGAATGTTTTAACTCGACTAGTTTTCATTTTATCATTCATTTTGTGTATATCCTGTAATGGACTCGCCCAATATTGGAATATGTACAGATATTTTCAAAGTTTTTGGCACCTGCCACTTTATTTTATTTATTTTTATGTTTTGTCCTTTTGTAAGCCCAGCAGAAGTGCCCAAAAATCTATTACACACATTTTCTTTCTTTCTTTTTCATTTTGGGACTCTCGTCGACATAGAGGACAAGACAGAGATGATAGTTTTTCCACAATTCTTGGGCCAGCGAGACAGACAAACTCATTCCAATGTTCCCTCTAATTTTTTATGTAAAAGTTGTACAACGAGAGACAATATCCCTAGCGGTGGCTCAGCGCCAGCGCGCGGGCCTCTCATCTAGCGGACTGGAGTTCGATCACCGGATTTTCCGATGTAACATTTGTGCCAGACGAAGCTGCTGCCCGGTGGGTTTTCTCGGGGTTCTCCTGTTTCCCCCACCCTTTCATTTCGGCACTGCTCTATTAGCATAATTCATATGTCACCTATTCTTCCGGCTGGTCTCTAGAGACAGGATTGTTTCTCAGATTAGCCGGTTAATACCGGGGTCTGCCTCATTACATCGCATTGCAGACCCTTACTCAGGCAGGAACTGTAAACTAATTATTATTTTTTTTTGTATGCTGTAGGTGCAGTTCCAGTTTAATTAATTATTCTAAAACATCAACTCGAAGTTGTATGTGTTTGATAAACAGAATGTAATTTATAAAAGGAAATCATTTTAATGATTATTAATTATATTGTTATATAATTACTGTCCATGCATATCCATGACCTAATAAACTGTGTAAATAATATTTTCTTGATTGTTACACATTGTACTGCATTGTAGCAAGTACTTGCACACATTCACGAAGTGTTACAGGTAGTCATATATAGTATACATATTACGAATGAACACTTACAAAGCAGCTAGCCTAAATTGGCCAAAATAATGTAATTACAACCTACAGGGTTCTCTATAAAACCAGCATCATAGGACACATACAATGTTATAAATACTATTGTTATGAAACATCTGATGTATAAATACATACCAAAATTACATTTTGTATCAAAAAGTGTGCACTCGAAATTAATGAATAAGAAATTACACATAGAAAACAGCTACAAGTGAGTGGTGAGAGCAAGTCTATTAGATTAGTTCTTTGGGCATTTGAGCAATCAATGCTTTTCAATCTTATCGCACTCGTCTCTTATAATGCAGCCTCGCCATCCTGTCGACTGTGACATCACTCCCTGGCAATGGCACGTGAAGGTCACTCTTTCCGTTGTCTTGCCCTACGTTCGCTTCCCACCACAAACTACTTTACTCCACCTCTTCCTTATCTGAAGATTCGCTCATCATGCACGCATCCACCCACTGCCATGAGATTATCGTGTAGGTGACATGGCCTCTTAATTGCTAAGTTCAAATGTTTCGAATTTTTTGGTTAGAAGTATTGCGAAACATTTCACGAATTTTTTCTATAAGTTATTATGTTAGGGTTCTATTAAGCTAGTTATTATACATTGACAAATGACTGATTTTCATTCAGTGTCTGTCAGTGTTTTATAACTTCCAGAGATTCGTAAATTTTGCATGTGGTTACATCAGGGCGAATGACAGTACCAGTAAGGCTGTCTAAACTTGAGGATCGATGTCCACATTGTCTGTTTAAATTTTCCTCTTGTAAAGTCTTGCACATGCTATTAGGCAGTGGATTGTTGTGAAATATTTTAGCAATTTGCTAGGTTGTGATAGTATTGTGGTTGCACTGGTATGCAGTTTTTGCGTAGGTTATACCTAATTTTGGGTCATGTTGAATCTTCACTGCAGTTGCTTGCGACACAATTTGGTGCGCGAACAGACAAGACAACTTGCATAGAGATACGTAGACTCTCACGTGTGAAGACAAAAAGCAACTGAAATGGATACCAAAGTAGGGGAGGAAGCTGGGAGCCAACTCCTGCTGCGAGGGAGGTTGTTCGCCTCCCTGCTTTGTCCTGCCGTGTCATGCAGCTGTGAGGGCGCCAAAAACCGGCCAGAACTTAACTGCAGCACACGCTATAGAAGAATAAGTTTTTTCTCAATTTTTTGTTTGTGATCTGGTGCAAATTGTAATGTAAATGAAAGATGAAGGATTGATACATGATCCTTAAATGTAGTCATTTTGCAATTACATAAATTGTAAGAGTAGCACTGCCTGGAAAAAGGCTTATTTGGCCATTTTTATCATTAATTTTCTATTCACGTAAGAATCTGGAGAGATTCAGACATTTTATATTCCTGCACGGTACCTTGAACTCTATCTATAATATAAAAATGAATCGCAAAATGTGTTGGTAAGCGCATAACTCAACAACGCCTGGACCAATTTGGACAATTCTTTTTTTTAAATGTTCATTGAAGTTCAAAGATGGTTTTTACGGCGAGAAAAATTCGAATAATTGCCGGAAAAAAAAACCTAAAAACAGTAGAGTCAATTTGAGCTTTATTGCTATTGTTGTTTAAATAATGTAGGTATGTTCCTGTGATCGAGGCCTTAAGCATTCACTCAGGTATTGTATAAAGTTTGGGGTGTGGGAGGGGTGGGGTTACGGGTTTGTATCCCGTGCAAGACTTTGCGATGGGAATTACATGACATCATACAAGTGTATTGCGCGCGCTCTTTACACTGTTATTGAGTACGCTAGCTGTTAAATGCCGGGCAGCTGTTTTGTGGTGGAAGCCGCAGCCGGGCAGCTGTTTTGCGGTGGAAGCCGCAGCCGGGCAGCTGTTTTGCGGTGGAAGCCGCAGCCGGGCAGCTGTTTTATAGAGAAATAAAGATGAATTTAAAAAAGTACGCTTAGCGCAGTGGATTGGACAAATCTGTTTGTATTTGATGTTTTAAAGATAAACAGTGAATATAGTATCACCATCAATTAACACGTAACTAAAAGTTAGTTACTCTTTTCTATAGTACACGCGGGCAAAGTCGCAAAGGGACAGCTAGTTATATATAAAAGTCAGAATCGTACTTTGTGTAGTTTTTGTGAAAAAATTATATTGTTGCACCTCCATAGTACACTTTTCACAGCTGGCAGGCGAGCACCTTAATATGAATATGTGGCAAATACAGTGAAATCTCATTACAAAATACTTGAAGGAAATTTGAAATTATACACTTAATATTGAAAATACTTAGTACTGAACAGTTATTAAATGCAAAACTCTCTGTAGGGGTTTAAATAGATGTACTTTATAATTATAACTACTTTATAACAATATTTCACTGACATTTTGTATTGGACCAATTGTGAATTCCAGTCCTGACAAAAATCAAGAAATAACAGTCAGGCATGTACTAGCAAGACTTGAGATACCTCAAACCTGAAAGTTGCAGAGCTACTGAATGGCTGAGATTTTAAATGTTTGTTGCAATGGGAGTTTACAATTAGAATGTATTGGTCTGTGAACATATGCCATTGCTCATGAGCAATGGCATATTTCCACAAACCAATAAATTCTAATACTGAATAGCTGTTAGGGATATCATCAATTTTGAAGAGAAGGCAGTACAACCAATGCTATTTTAGTCTAAGCTAGTATTACTAGTGAAAATAACATTTTTGGTCAGAAAACAAGATCAAATCATCTAGCAGCAGATAGGTAGCATCATTCATCAAAAGTAGTGTGATCGGCTGTCGGTGCCACTTAAGTGTAAGATACTTCTACTATGCATATGAATCTGTGAGTGTTATGTAGTGATTACCATGTTGCAACCCTGCATACTTAGCCTGCTAGAGCGAAAATAACCATGTTTTTTACCCTAGGTGAAAATCTTAAAAACTGGTGTTTTCACTACAATTTAGATATGTTTAAAATCGTATAGACAAGCATGTTACACATCTGTCATTGCACAGCAGTGAACAGTAGGTTCACTGGTGACAGTATTAAAAAGGTAACATTAATCATCAGTGTCTACAAACAGTCCAAGGAAACAAGGTAAGGTTAAACAGATAGTGAAATCTACAATACTTTCTAGACCAGGCATACTCAACCTGTTGCTCGCGAGCACCCAAGTGTTCCCGGAAGGTAAAGCGGTGCTCAATTAGTTGAGGTCGAAAAGAGCTCGCGAGCACCCTTATTCCACATAAAAAAAATATTAAATAACTAATTTTCTTGTATCGTTTATAGTCGCTCTCAACCCATGTAATACAATACTTTGACAAGAGTTTTCAGAGCAGCATGGGTGTGTCCCACTTGCTTGAAATATTTCCAGCTCCATACAATAGATAGCGTAGCGCGCAACATTGTTTGCTGCGGTAATACAGATAATTTTCTTTTCTGCACATTGGAGTCAGGGGCGTCATTTACGGGGGGGGGGGGCAAATGCACTTAAAATTCTGAATCCAGGGGGGGGGGCAAATGCCCCCCCCCCTGGAGTCAGAATTTTAAGTGCATAAAATATATTTTTATATTTTGTTTATTAAATAATGCTAACTTAAGCACATAAAACTTCAACCAATGGTACTATTAATAAATTTTCTACGCTAGTATCTATAAACGTGTCTAACAAACTAGTTCGGCATGGAATGACATTTTCAAGTGGATAGGTGGTCAAAGACTGTATTGTTACAGCAGTCAAAACCTTTGTTGAAAGCATACCTGAAAAATACTGAAGTCTTATGATAAATGCTGCAAAGAATGTTCCTTTAAGTAAAGATACAGTCACTGGCTGCTTAAATCAAGAAAAAAGACTCTGCAATGACTGTCTAAGTGTGTTTATTTTTCGGTAGCTGTGGACGAGTCTGCCGATATTGCTTTGGTAGCTTTACTAATGTGCTTCATGCGTTGCATTGATTGTCAAGAGACAGTTAATAATGTATTTATGACAGTTAAACCTTATCAGGTACAACCACGAGTCAAGACATTATCACTGCCGTTATGATCTTCATATCTAATGAAATTGATGTCTCAAAGCTTGAATTTGTCGTTACAGATGGCGCACCTTCAATGGTAGGGGGAAACAAGGGATTTGTTACACTTTTGAAGAGAAATGAAATGTTTCCTCCATTCATCAATTTCCACTGCTTGATTCATATCTAAAGCTTAGCTACTCATTTGCAATCTGTTCCGTTTCATGCAGAAGTTTGCTGGTTAAGCCGAAGAAGAGCCATTTTACGTGTTTGGGAACGTTTTGAAGAAATTAAGGCACTTATTTCTTCCAGTGGTCACGCCGTTCAGTTCCCTCAGCTGTTTGAAGATGATATCAAGGTCACTCTGGTTTTCATTGTCGATTTGTTTGAATAACTGAACGAGGTAAACACCCGCCTTCAAGGACGACAAAATACTACTATTGATTTGAAAGAAACAATATTTGCCTTTAAAACAAAAATTGAAAGAATTTTTTCACTGGCTGAAAGAAACCAACTCTCACACTTTCCGGAAATGAAACGCACCTTGCAGAGTTTGGGCTGCACGGACTATCCCAAGATTGTTGTTTGTGCACTTAGAGATCTTACACACGCATTCAGCGCTAGATTCCAAACCTTGGAGCAATATGAGTCGCAATTCGTACTTGTCCTTAATCCACTAAACTTTCCAATTGACTTAGTTAGGAAACTTCAACTTACTGTGCCACGTGATCTAGGACGCTCTGAATCGGAAGTAATAGGCATGCAGTCTACTCTGGCCATGAAACTGTTATTTCAAAATGAAAATCTCTCAACTTTTTGGGGTTCAAATGGCACCGAAAAGTTTTCTATCCTATGTGAAATTTCTCTGAAGTGCCTAGCAATGTTTAGAACTATGTATATGTGTGAGAGTACTCTTTCAGTGATGAAGCTTGTTAAGAATGAAATTCTTTCACGATTAAGTGAATCTGACTTAGAGGACTGTCTGCGGAACCACAAATGATTTCCCACTGGATGTCCATGATCTTGTGAATAACATTCAGACCCATGGGTCTCGCTAGACATGGTGAACTCGCAGTGTTCTTTTGTACGATTTCTGTATGTATCATCCTTGTGTTTAACAGCAGACTGTGAATTCTCTGAAATTATTTTCAAGTTGTTTTAATAATAGGTTTAAAATTAATGTTAATGTTATTTCAAATTTATTTTGCAGGAAAATTGCATTTGTTTTTTCTTGCTTGAAAATGACTTAAAAATGTTTAACCAAAGATACTGAACAATTTGCAGGAATATGAAATTTTTTTGGGCTATTGAACACACGTAAGCTCAAAAATCCTTTGCTAAATAAAAGTTTCTAATTTATACCATTGTCCAGTAATAACAGAATACTTTTATTATAATGAAGTGTTTACAAATAAACTAATTATACACAATATGATTATTAATTGTTTAAACTGAGTGCTTTTACAGCTGGATCGTATAATAATAAAATAAAAAAGAGGGTGTGTTTGTAAAAATAAGTAATGTTTTTCAACTGAAACATTAGCAGTGCTCTTCAATTCTAGCTGAGAGCTGTAGGTGCTCACCACCTTAAGAAGGTTGAGTACACCTGTCCTAGACATTCCATCTTTTCATCTGGATGATGCCATCAGAAGCAGAGATAAATTAAAGTGTTACCAACTTAAGATAATTTTGGAAGATTTTGCATTTTTTAGTAGCTGCTGAAGGTACAGTTTTGGAACAACATATAAAGCTCACCCACAGCAAATCAGCTTTTATTATTATTATTATTAATATTAATATTATTATTATTATTATTATTATTATTATTATTATTATTACTGACTTGTCAAGCACATCACGTAAGTTTTGTTCTGCATTGCCTGCATAATGAAAATACAAGAGAAAAGACTTTATTCAAGTCATTCATGCTTTCCAGAATCTGAAACAGCACAAAATAAAGACTGAAGACTTGAGCAGCAAAGGCTAAACCTTGGGTAAGATGTATTATATAAATCCTCACAGTTCACAGATGAGTGATTAGGTAGATCTTTCTCTTGCAGGCAAAAATTTGGGAATCATAGTCTTTGAGACCTTAAAAAATATGTGCATTCATGCTATACAGCATTGTATAGGCCTGGGGGTCGCGACCCCCAGGAGGGTTGCGTGATGTGTTCAGGGGGGTCGCGGGAAAAGGAGTAAAATCAAAAAAACAAATCAGTAAAAGCTGTAGTTTTTATTAATAACAAAATTTATAGGCTACACAAATTTTTAATACACATACAAGTTGAAAAAGGCCTAATACTATTTAATGGGAAACATGAGCTTGTTTGGAATTAACCAATTTTTTTATGTCCG
>PNEQ01001565.1:66978-95862 GCA_003012365.1 Medauroidea extradentata | reverse complement strand
GGCGACACTGTTCGACAGCAAGATTTTTGTGGCATGCGGCAATATTGTCGGCCCGACAGGTGGCGACATGTCGCATGCGTCATTGTCGCATGCCACATGACGCATTGTGTTGCCTCAGTTGAAATCAGACTCGCATGTGCGTCACTGCCGCATGCTACATGTTGCCAAAATGTTGCCTCAGTGGAATTGGGCCTTTATAGTCGAAGGGTACGACGTGTGATGGGTCGCCCGCGATCACCTGTATTCGCATCTAATGTTCCTGTCTCTGCAAGTCGGCGAAACAACGAAGCAAAATTTTATGCGTTGGCTGTGCTCTGTTTGGATATTTCTTGCCATACAACCGCTTCGCTAGTCTACCAACACTACTGGCACGACTATACATGAAAATCATATCCGCTTTTTCACGATGCGAATAAACAGGCATTATTGCAGTCTCCTCAGAAAACATTTTTACAACGACGGTTACGCAAACTTAAACCACCATCGGTAGCAACACTGACAACACTGACTCAGTACATGAGACTACAGATGGCGTGGTCATGTGTTACACTGACGTGTGATTGACTTAAGCCATGGTCTGTCTGCATGGAAGAATACGAGTACAGGAGACCTTGTTAAATGTGCCCCTGTGTGCCATCTGTGGTCCGTTTCGGTACTGCTACATTGCATTCGTGACAGCTTGGTATACATTACGTATGTTAGCTTTGTTAGGCACGTCCATACGTTTACTGAAACATTCTTTTGATGCCGTGTCACACCTTGATGGTCCAATGTAAACCATACGTATTGTCGTAATGTTTTGCATTAGGTGCCAACCTTTTAGAGGTACCTCCCCTCCCCTGAGGGCAGACCAAGTAATAAACGACGTCTTGTACGGTAATGTTCCCGTACTTCTTATGAATTGCCAAATACGTCAGTGTTCATGGACTACCGATACATTTCTAAAGAACAGCTTTGCAACCCTTAAGTGTCCTATTTCGTGTTACGCATCACACAGTCTGTACGTCTGTACCCATTACACAAACCAATTGATACGATAATTGGTATCATGCCACATTTTGACGGCACCCCATTCGTATGTGCTGCTACGCTAAACAGCATAGAGTAATGGCAGTACTGTGTACATGTGAATTCTTGTGTACACCACATTCGCGATGGTGGATCTTCACCTTTAACAGCATGTTTGTAACTTATGATGCCTAAATTTGTTGTTGGCACTCTATTGCTGCAGCTAAAGATTCATTTGTGATTTGACAGAAAACAGTGCGTCCTACACAATTACAAAACGAGTACCTTTTTGTTCGACAGGTAGCATTTCTCAGTAAATTATCTCCAAATGTTCCAATATCTCGATGGTAACATAGTTCTATGCCATTAGAAGGTAGCCACCTCTGCTAATTTCATAAGAGTGGAGATACCAACCAGCAATTGGGTAGGGATGGCGACCCCAATAGCATTAAGCAATGCTGAAGATATTGTTTTTTTTTTGTGTCAATTTGTTTCTCATATGTCAGAAACATACGGATTTAAAATTCGATTTTCAAAGTCTCATTGCTCCCTGAATATTATGTTTAGGCGAAAAGTGTGCAACATGTTTTCGTCTTGTTTTTTCGTGTGGAACACGCATGCGGAGTTTGTCCCCCTATTTAAGAAACATGCTGTATATGTATGTATATGGCTAAACAAGCGTGTTAACAGTTGGTCTAATCAAATATTTGATTGCCTGGCAGTTATAGCAATCCCAAAAGGACGGTTAAGTCTAGTTAAATATGCATTTTGTTAGGACAACAAAGCCAATACTTGGCGCATTTCATATGCTGTTCAGCGAACAAAACTTTTGTTGAATCAAATACATGCCTGTTTAGCCACATATAAACAAATATACGGTTGAATCAATAAAACCTTTTTTGTCTGTGTAGCGTATTTCTAAGTCGTGGAGTATGAGAGTAATTGTTGATTGAAATAAATCTGTGTCAAACCTTCGTCACATAAAATATGATATGATTACCGATGCTCAAAGCAAATACCGTTCATTGGCTTTGAAACTCACAAGGACCAACGATACTATAACATGCAAAAACGAAAAGTATGTAAATACAGGTGCAACGATCTGTTATGAATACGAAGATCATCGCCTGGAGGACGGCTTAAAGACGATACACATTGTATACACAAATTTATATTTTACGGAGAACTTCTATTGCCCACAAAGTATGCAACCAGGAATGACTGATTGCGTGCTGCGCCATAGTGTAATGTGTCCTGCAACTTTGTGTGTGTTAAAACATTATTGAGTTTCGTAAACAGATTAGGTGGGATTGTATCACATTAACGAGAAATAAAATAAGAACGTTAATACACGTCTGTGCACTACCAGTGTCATTTCACACTATCATAAGGAATTCTACAAGTGTTCAATTTGGTGGCTTTCCACTTCATTACAACAATTGAGTCGGCGTAATAAAGACTGGCGTACTCGTTCGAACCTGGTGTATCTTGAATTTTGTCGCCGGCGGCCATTGCCCTAGTTAGCAGATCGTCCTCCGACTCGATGGGTGCGTCGTACACCAGAGCCTTGATGAACCCACACAGGAAAGAGTCGAGTGGATTAAGGTCTGGAGAACGTGCTGGCCACGCAATTGGCCCACCTCTTACAATCCACTGGGCTGTAAATGCCGTGTTAAGGGGCGCGGTCAACCGCAATTTTATCATCATTATTTTATTTTGTATTTGTACCACATATTTTTTCGTATTTTAGAAACAAAATGTGACTCAATTTGGCTCTTATGAAATTTTTGTATCTCTCACAGTTTTCGCGTAAAGGCTTGTTAAAGTCATTTTTTGCATGTTTCCGTTTTAACGACTACACTTAAACCCACTGATATACCAAACTAAAAAAAATCACAGTGAATAAAGACATTGCAGGCTACAATGACATGCTCGTAAAATTAAAGAATAAAAATTATTTATATTTTTTTTAAAAAATATTGAATTTTTTAAAATGTTTATTTTTAGTTTCAGAATTTTTTAAATATAAATAATTTTTATTCTTTAATTTTATGAGCATGTCATTGTAGCCTGCAATGTCTTTATCCACTGTTATTTTTTTGAGTTTGGTATATTAGTTGGTTTTAGTGTAGTCGTAAAAACGGAAACATGCAAAATATGACTTTAACAAGCCATTACGCGAAAACTGTGATAGATAAAAAAAATTTATAAGAGCTAAATTTAGTCACATTTTGTGTCTAAAATAAGGAAAAAAATATCTCGTACAAATAAGAATAAAAATAATGGTGATGAAAATTGCGGAGCCGCGTCCTTAAGGTGATTACGTACAGCTCGTGTGTAATGTGGAGGGCACCGTCGTGTTGAAACCACATACGTGTCCGAACCGCAAGCGGCACATACTCGAGGAACTCTGGCAATGTGAATAGCAGGAATTGGCAGTACATGTGTCTATTCAATCGGCGTGGCATCAAGATGGGACCAATGAGATGGTCCCTGACAATACCCGCCCAAATGTTTGCAGAGAATCGTTGCTGGTTCGTTACTATGGCAGTTGCATGAGAATTGATGTCGTCCCAAATGTGACTGTTTTTACTGTTAAAGTAACCATCACGCATAAATCTCGCTTCATCAGTAAAAAATACGATGGACGTAAATTCTGGATATTCTGTGCACTGACGCAAGAACACATGTCGAGGAGCGAAATCTACTGGTGACAATGCCTGCACCTTTCGTACGTGGTAGGCAAGGCATGTAGTAGGTGCTCGTGCATAACACGCCATAGAGTTGAATGTGACACGACCACTCCGTGCGCAATGACGCGGGTCCTTGTCGACGAGTTTCCCTTTACAAGGTTGAGAACTTCTTCATCCACCATTGGTGTACTTACATTCCTTGGGTGACCAGAGCCACCTCGCACTTTAAACGTGCCGGTTTCACGCAGTCTCTGGGTGACACTGCTGAAGGTCTCGTAATGAGGTTGCCTCCGCGCAGGGAATCTCTCATGATACAATCGTGCAGCAGTGCGTGCATTACCTTTCATTTCAACGTACAGCAGAAAAATGTCTGTCATTTCGGCGTTGGTGTACGTTGTCATGTCGACTTATAGCACGATGCACGCAAAACAGTGAAGTGTGGGTTTGTAGTCTACTACAGTCCTTTCCTATGTTCGAGAAGGATAACTACACTACCGATATTAGGAGGGGTTTTGGGGGAGGGGGAACCTCGACGCATACCAATGTTATTAGCAATCATACTACACGATACAACTTATGATTCCTCGTTGACACAAATCAAGTGCCCACACGCAACACTGGTGTGGCAAGCTGTCAGTCATTCCTGATTGCATACTTGGTAGTCAAGTCAGTAACAGTTGTCTGTGAAATTATACATTTAATTATTATCCTTAAAGGACGAGATTTAGACAGTTTTTGCAAGATATATTTATTGCCGACGTGTTATTATATTTGGTTACAAATAGCACATTTTTACAATCACGAACGTTTTTTTTTTAATAAGTGGGGTATCACACCGTTCAAACATGACTGAAGTATGTTAAATGTCAAAATCCCTCGCGTTATTATTGATTTTATGACACTTATTCGTAACACCAGAAATCTGTCTGTAATTTTTTCTGAAACTTTGGGAGCGTCTACAGCCCTCCTTATTTGACCTGGACAGCGGGTTCCCAGTACCAACATTTCTATTTCCGCCTCACCCCCTTGTTAAAGTTTGTCGGTTTGTTTTAGATACATGTTGTATGCATATATATGTATGTATACACATAAATATACATATATATATATATATATATATATATATATATACACACATAAACTTCGTCTTGGTTTTGGATATGTATTATGGCTGTATTTTTTCATACAATTGGATGAGTTACGTCTGTTAACAACATTTCTACTTGATGTCTGGCAGGTTAGCCATGATTAGACAAAGAAAACTTTTGCGTGACTTATCGCATGCCTCAAGTTTATGTTTTACCTTAATGAGGCTAAACGTGTAATCTAATACAGCCTGTTAGAAACAATATAGCGGAAAATATCTCTGTCGCATGAGGGACGAGGGAATGTTTTCTTTTGTTTCAAGTTTATTTTTATTTAGCTGATAGTAATTTTTGTAATTTAGCAAGCAAAGTATGGTACTCGTCAGCAGTTAGAACTTAAATTAGTAAAATATAAAGTCATAGTATTAACCTTTTAGGCAAATAATTATCTATTTTCGGTTTTCTGGTTATCTACGTGTAGTAGTCTATTGCCTGGCGGAAGTAGAGTTCTACATCACACTTAACAAACATTTTGTTAGAGTTCTTAAGCTACCGAAAATATTTAAATGTAACTCACCGCTCCGTGTATATAAAATGTATGTAATGTCTTTGCTCTCACTGCGAGCAAATCAGCTCCACATGACTGTAATAAATCATTATATTGTATATTATTGTTCCAATGATGTAAAAATGATAATATTCAGAGAGAAAGAAGATCACGGCATGCGAAGTATAATTTCACTCATTGGCAAGTATTAAATACTAGACACAATGCTTCAGAGAAATGTAGCACGTGATCAGCGTCCCAGGATTACCAAACCCTGCGTCCGGTATTGCCAACATAGAAACAATGTAGTACAATGAAAACAACTTTGGTCTTACCTGATGTGTCAAAGTCTGTATGTAGTATGTCCGCTGAGTTACTTTACCGCTCGGTAAATATATACCCGTGGTCGGTTATAGTTTCAACGCCATAGCAAATTGATTATACAGTTTGTCAAAGGATAGTAGTGCTTCGTTCAATGTGATTGTCTGAGAAACATTCGATGCATTCAGTAACTTTTCTTCAGGCTTTTAACGATCTAGTTAATCGACCGCAAACAGGAAAGAATTATGCAATTTGTACAGGTTATACCGACGTCGCAAACATCGCATTTCCAGCAATATTGCTATTGTTTAGTCTCAGTTTATGAGCAAGAGTTATTATTATTATTCGAGACTGTGTGACGCTACGAAACAAACGACTTTAAAATATCCCAATAAAGTAAATGTTTCTTTAAGAAATACATATATGAGCATTTCTAATAGCATGTATTATTCAGGTTATATTTTGCCGAATCAGAGTCCTTAATCCTCTGACGTTTATTTATATTTGAGTACGCATCAGCTTAATATGATTTAATTTTGTAATAGACGTCATCGCGTTGATTCTTTACGGTTTTATTTTTCTAAATATGAGGTAAAACATTTAGAACTGCGTTCCATTTCTGAAAAATGTCAAAATGAATAGTAATACTTTGATACATAATCAAGTATAAAAGTAGATACTACATGATATTTAAAAAAAAATATTTTATATCCCCTCTGGGCATTCTCCTGCCTGCAAAAACTCTCCCGTCCAAGAGTGAAATTCATTTTCAGAATTTCGCATAGCAAATAAGTAATACTTCATGAAAAAATGATTCTTCTTCAAGCATTGCTTATTTGAGCAATCGTTCTGTATAGTAAATTTCACTGATACACTGGCAGACTGACTGAATGATCTGTTAAACAACAGCCCAAAATGCTGGATTTACTACAATGATATTTTGAGGTGGGCAAAAGAAGGAACTTATGAAATTCTACCTTTAAAAGTGTGAAAAGATGTAAATCATTTTCGATTAATCGTCAGTAAAGAGCCAAGTAGGATGACGAATGAAGCAAAGGTTGTCACGTCGTAGGAATATCTTCGCCACAAGTGGCAATGTATTTTTCCTAAAAGAGCAGATCATAGTAAATAGAAAAGTGATGTTGTCAACCTGGCAGGTCGGGCCGCCATGTTGTATTAAAAATGGCGGCTAAGCATTTTTATTGTGGCGTATAACTGGCCTCTTAGTGATCCGATTTTAATTGTCTTATTTTATATTGTAGCTTTATTAGGTATCTTCCTTCAATACATAAATTTTTTTGAATATCTGTATTTTTAAGGAAAAATTAAAAACCCTGCTTTATAAGCTTAATTTGAATTGTTACTTTCCTAGTTTCGCAATCATGTGATTTTAATTTTTATTGTCGCAAACGAATCCTCGTTCTACTCATATTATTCTTCCTATTTGGCCGTTTTTTCTCATGCTTGCTCCTTTTCCCGGAAATGAGGATGGAAAATAACTATCAGCATTTTTCTCCATGTTACGTTACGTAAAAAATGGTAGTGGATGTGTTGCCTTCGGTTCGCGAGTTAAAATAGGCAAGATGCGGTTGCATGCAACTCAGTTTATGAAAGATGGTTTCACGCACAATGTGTTAACGTCAGCAAAAATAAATATAAAGAATTCTGCAGTGATCAAGACAAACTGTGGATATGTAACCGAAAATACTGTTGTGCACCGGTTAACCTCGAAACACTCGTAGGCAACATGGAAACGAAGATTGCTAATAAAATAGAAGAGAGGTTAATTGCCGCGTGTGAAATTATGAGGAAAGAAAACGAGGAAGTGAAACGTGTTGCAGATTACATAAACGTTGCGTTTGAGGAACTGAAAGGTGAGGTTAGATATATCAAAATGAGTGGTAGTAATGTAAATAGTGATATGGTAAATGATTTGAAAAACAGTACTGACGAAGTTTCTCAATACTTGAGAAGAAATAACTTAAAAATTGACGGGATCCCGCAGGCTGCAGACGAAGATATCTTCAAAGTTGTAAGTAATGCTGCCCAAGTGCTGCAAGTACCACTGACGGACAAAGACATTGACGTGGTCCATCGCCTCCCAGCTAAGCAAGGACAGACTCGACCGGTCCTTGTCAAGCTGGTCTGTAGGTAGAAGAAGGAACAGTTGATGCAAGCAATACGGAGCAACACACAGCAACTGGGGTTCTCGGGACCCAAACACAACATATACTTTAGCGACGACCTCACAGCCCGCAATGCGGGTCTTGCCAAGAAGGCCAGGGATCTAAAGCGTGCAGGAGTTATATTTTCTACATAGACAAGTAGCTGCAGGATCTTTGTGCGCATACAAGAAAATGATCCGAAGCCTGTTGTGATAACCAGTGATGAATGCCTTGAAAGTATAAAAAAAAATCTGCTAAAATATGACACACCCAGTAATTCTACCGTGACTAGGTAAGCACAACGTCCGTTAGTTCCCATTAAACTTAATTAATTGATCTGCAAATTGAACTCCAACTTAGTTCAGCTGAAAGTTATTTTGAATACCTGGATGACTTTATCCAAGTATATGGGTCTGTAGTGTCTGATCTGAGATGTCTCTATGTAAATGATAGCAGTTAAAATAACAAATTTGATAAAATTGAACTATTTCTTCACAGGATATATAGTGTGCATGTTTTAATCATGACCGAGAATTGGTTAAATTATAATGATGAAACTTTTTACAACACTCCTGGGTTTGCAGCTGTGCATGTTGTGAGGCAGTATGCGGGAGGAGGTAAATCTATTTATGTCAATGATAAGTGGCACGTTATGAAGAAAAATATTGTTAATGATTCACACAGTATTTTGCATATTTCAGTCACTACAGAAGGCTTAACATGTGACATTATTGGAGTGTATAACCCGCAGTACCAGAATGCAAAAAGGTTCTTAGATGATACGGAGGAGGTGTTAGACCAGACTGTAACACCTAACTGTATAATACTTGGAGATTTTAATATTGATATTCTAGTTAATGCCAAGGTAAAAAATATGTATTTATCATTACTTGAAAGTCATAATTTCCAACTATATAACAGTAAATACCCTACTAGGATTTCTTGCACAACCCAAACCATAATCGACCACGTGCATTCAAATATGTGTGAGTATCTAATGTAACAAATGATTTAAGTGATTATAATATTCTAACGTGTGATTTTAAAAGCAATAGAGCCAAGAGGAAGTAAAAGTAACAATAATCAGACTTTGAAAACATCAGATAACTACACAATAGATTACGACAGTCTGAACACCTAATTTACAAATAATGCTTGTACACCATTTAACTATATTTGATGTTAATGAGCTAAGTAAAGATGTTATTTAATATGTTGAGAAAGCTGTTGATTTTCGTTTGTTTAAAATAAAAACAATAACAAATTTCAGACCGCTAACAAAAATGGGTCTCCACCAAATTTCTCGAGTTGGTAAAACAAAAAGAAATCCTATATAATAAAGTTAGGAGGAACACAACTTCCGAACAAATTAAAAACGAATATAAGACATTATGTAATTTAGTAACAAGTGAAAAAAAGGAAATTGCAGTCAAAGTATTTTGGGGAAAGAATAACAAACAACAACAATCCACGCAGTGTCTGGTCAACTATTAATGAAATTCTCAAATATTCTGAACGGAAGATGGGTAATATTAATAAGGTATACGATGATGGAATGGTAATAACTGATAATATACAAATGTGTAATATTTTTAACAAGTATTTTACTCTAATAGCAGAGGAACTCGTGAGTAAGCTCCCCATTGATTAATCCCCTCCAATATGTATGCCCTCTAACGTCATATCCAAATCATTTTTCTTAAGTCCTTCCAATAATACAGAAGTCTGTACTCTTCCTCATCTTTATCAATGATATTGGTCACCTGAAACTAAAAGGGAAGATGACTTTATTTGCTGACGATACCAGCTTGTATTACATTGCCAGGACTGAGGAGGAGCTACAGGCTCAAATACAATCTGACCTTGTTACTATCTGTAGGTGGTTCTCCCAAAACAAATTGACAGTGAATACAGATAAAACAAAATACATAATCTTCCATAAATCATCTTATTTACCTTCTACCGTAAATACTGTTAGTATTAATAATCAATTAATTGAGTGTATCAGTAGCTTTAAATTCTTGGGATTAGTATTAGATGAAACTTTGTCATGGAATGAACATGTTACCTATATTATAAATAAAATTACGCTAATAATAGGAATAATTCCCCGGATACAACATAACGGTCTAAATTTAAGTGTCTTAAGGAGTGTATATTTTTCATTAATACAATCCCATCTGTCTTATTTATCATTTATCTGGTGCTGTGCAGTGGGCCAAATCCTACACCCACTTGAAACTTTACAAAATAGAGCCCTGAGACGAGTGCTATGTCTACCCTACAGAACACACACTAGAGAGCTATATAAATTAACTTACATACTTCCACTAAAGTTCGCAATAAGACTAGCCTCCCTGATGTTTCTTTATAACAACACTCATAAGCTGATACATAGTGCCAATAATTTCACTCAGAATCGAGAGATACACAATCATGGTACTAGAGGAGCTAATGGTCTACACATTTTCCCATCCCAGAGCACGAAGTTTGGTACGAATGGAATTTTGCAGAATGCCATGACATAATATAAAACTACGAACAAACTTAAAAATGTGATAAGGTGTAATCAATTAAAGAAGAAATTGAGAAATGATTTAATGGAGGAGTTCCTTTCCTCATAGTGTCAGTTAATATTAAGATGACATTCTATTGAGGTGTTTCAATGTGTTAATATGTTATGTTTATGTGTTATGTTTATGTGTTACATTAATGTGTTTGTTTTTGTATTTCCGTATGTCTGAATGTGTTAAACGAAGAACTATGTTTATATTTAGTATTATAGAGTGTTACTGCAGTACTGCATTATTGTAATATACCACTATTTTCAGTTCTGATAGAAAACTTTGTGCAATAATTATATTGAGTCACATTAGTATTAAGTAAATACAAGTTGTTTTCTCTTTCGGTTGTGATCAGCCTGAATAATGTATACTAATGTTTATGTTATGTATACTTGCGTTACGTTAAGTAATACATCTAAGTGTTTTGTTTTACCTGCCATGTAACTTATATTGTGTACTGTCCCAACAAACGAGCCATGGCTCATGGGACCTTCTTAAGAAATAAATGAAATGAAAAAGTGCATCTATAACAGTTTGTCATTTAGTGTATGATTTTGTGCAATCTGTGCTAGTTATGTACCACATTTGTAAGATTATGGCTATATTTATTGATTACATGACTTACATATTCACGTCTATTTGTTGGAGAAGCTGTTCTGATATAGGCCTAACATAGTCCGATACGATATAATATATGTGGAAAAATAAACCTCTTTTTTGAAGCACAGCAGTTAAATTTTAGACTTTTTCCTTCGATCAATCCGTTTTTTTGTAAATATTGAATGAAAGTAAACTAATGTCAACGTGTAAATTGTATTTAATTTTACAGGATGACTTACTGTAACAGAATGTGGCCATGTCCGGCTCGCTCCTTACTTCTTCAACATCTTCGTTGCCAATGTTCTGCAATTTTCAGTGATCAACTTGTTCATACTCTTGTCCAGCTTCTGATTTGTTCAACAAAATTACAAATTCATTTACAAGCACATGCCAGATTGCCTCAAAAGTAATTTTATGGGTTTTAATAGCACAATTGTACACTTTTCCTTTTAGTACACTGTAAATAGTGCTATCTAAGTAGTGACCACATTTCTTCCAACAATCATCAATATCAGAATCAGAAAACTGTCGACCAATTGCTGATTAGTACGCCATAATTGTATGGAATATACCAAGTCTAATTATCACTCATTTGGCTTCTTCTTTATTACTCCGCAGCAATTCATTTGCTTTACAGAAAAGTGCCCAACGAAAAGTTGTAAAAGTATTATTCTGGCCCATACGTTTTGTAATTTGTCGATATCTCAATATTGTTGTCCATGTGGTATCAAAGTCTGAAGCTGGAGCTGGAATAATTGGGTAAAACCCAACAATCGTATGTGGTGTGCCATAATAAGTGAGAGATTGGTTGAAAGCTGTCCAACCTGAGACTGGCCTGCTCTCTTCATTAACTGGGACGATCCTGCTAATAATCCATGGTAGGCTATCTCGAAGAGCACATACGTCATACTTGCCGTTTCATTCAAATTCATATAATTACTGCATGCTACTGCATGTTATGTTGGCTTCAACTTTGCTGGAATAATTTTATTTCGATCATGTGGTAATGCATGCAAAGATTTTTTCCTTTATGTTCAATATTTCTTTACAAATTCTATTTTTTTTTTTTGCGATGATTTTTGAGAAGCTACCAATGTGTTGCATGAAACGCGTTTGTTTCCATCAAGAGTTACTTCTAATACAGCTATATTATCTGCCGAAAACTGGACGAACTGTCCAGGCACCGAGTTCCTGGGAATGACCACACCATGCTCTGTGAATTGCTCCACACTATTCTGTGCAGTTGTAGTTTGTTTGACGTACAGTGGAGAGTAGCATACCACATCCTGCTGCATGAAGGAACTGAATTAGCATTTTAGATCTCGTTGCATGATGTACTTTCATACCTATCCTTACATGCTTCGGTGTTAGCTTCCTCCCTGTTGACTGGATGTACAATAAATCATGGCCCACATTTATGATATCTTTCTGTGTAGGTTCCAAATGTGTTCCGTTATTTTCTTCTAAACTAAACATTCATCTTCGAGTATTAAACGTAAAAATGCGTGCACAATAATTGGGATATATTTATGTGCAAATTTTTGTGATATGTCACTTTATTATTCTACTCCAGGAGTCATATTCAATACTGATTTTATCAGTAAAGCTGCATGGTGCAATATTCGTGCCTCTGAATACTCTTCCCTACACTCCAATTTGCAATTTTCTACTTTCTGTTGAAAAGACACAGCAGCTCTTACGGCCTTACCAACTGTCACAGTTGGAAATACAAAAATTGGGTGACTTCGTTCTCTTTGTTTTGAAATATTATCTGTTCTTTGTAGTGCTCTCCAAGAAGTTGTTTCATTCTTCTTAAAATTAGGGTTGGACGTTCACCACCTCCCAAAATATTACAATAACGTTCAAAAAGGTCATTCAAAGTGTACGCGTATTTCATTGCTAAGCCGGCGTCTAATTCATCAACTAGAGTACATCAAGTATCGCTTCTACACTGTAAAAATTTTTTCTTAAAATTACGTGACTCAGTCAATGTAATTTAACATCAAAAGTTTTGTGAAATATCAGACACCAGTCCATAACATGTCGTGAAGTAGAGAATTACTGTATATATATGCGTACGTTAAATAATAAATAATTTGTATTTTCACAACACATTTTATTGTTAAAAAATTTGACGCCTTGTTAAATTACTCTGAAAATGCCAACTTAAATATACCTAAATAAACAAAGTTAATTTAACAAATGTAATGTATTTTTAAATCAAAATGGTGGTGTATATTAACATATCAGACGGTTAAAAATAACTTGACACATGATTACGTAAAATAACGTAGACAAATCTGGTAAAATTACGCATACACAAACAGTGTAATTTCTCTCCAGAAGTATGCTAAGTAGTAGGATAATGTATGTTTCAGAACACTGGCTCCTGGCTGTAGGCATGTGGGCACTTAGCAGCCTAGATACCACTGACGTGAATGTTGCCATTATCTCTATATATGTATGGTGTTTTCCTCAACTGTACACAAATATATTCTGAGATAAATTAAAGCTTTATACAAAAAACGTAAGTTAAATTTCTTCGCAGCAGTTACATATAATTGTTATGTAACACTACTTTCTTTTAGTGTATGACACTGACATTAACTTCTGGAAATAAACAGTGACATGTTTGATGTGCATTGTTCAATGCTATTGGAACTATATTCTCACTCAGTAGTAGTGGGACGGTGAATTATTGTTGGCAATGTTTGACATAGCTGCAAATTCGAAATTGATCGATTATAGTCTTTAAGATTCCTTCATTATTTCCAGAGTAAAGCAAGTTCATTTCAAGATACCGTAAACCGGGGTTACTTTGACCATGTGGGGTAACTTTGCCCACTCAAAATTTTGGTTCTTATGTCGTTTAGTGTTTCAAACATTTACCGTATGGACCAAAGGAATTTTTTAAAATACTTGGCTCAGATTATCCGTTTTTAACCAGAAACCCCAACTAATGTTTTGAATGGTCAAAGTAACCCCGAATATGGTTGAAGTAGCCTTGATTTACGATAGTTATAAATTATTATTTTCAACCAATTAAATCTTTTCACTATTGATCAGTAAAACCATTTATAGGTGCTTGAAAACATCTACCTTTTTTGTAATTTTAATGACCTCAGAGTCAGAGTGGCTGGTAAGTTTTGGAAGGAACTTAAGGTTGAAAACTGTACCGTGAAAGTCTTACAAAAATCTGTATTGTAAAAGACTGAATGGATGCAGTTGGAAAAATGTTTGTAATGTTGCTTAGTGTGGGATTAAGTTGAGGGGAAGGCAGGTTAAATGACAGAGACGCGTATGTTAAGATATGTTTTATTGTTCGGTTGACAAGACAAGTGAGTATCGCTGCTATGTGCAATGCAGGATCCAGGATGTCTCTAGTAGAAGTCTATGACACGACCTCTAGTACCAGGAGGACACAGTCGTAGAGACGTTCCTCGCTAGCAGGCTTGTTCATAGCCTTTAGAACCAGTACCTCTGAAATGGTCGATATGGTCGATATAGTCGTAATGGTCTGTATGGTCGATAAAATCGTTGTCGTAAGTATGAAGGCCCATCTCCATTGACTCCATCTGTAATTTTTATTGTTGTAAGTTTTCACAAACGTGTGTGGCAGCATAATCTTAACATACATTGGAGTAATTATACAACAATTATGTTTGTGTACTTCCGTGATTATGTTATTGTACAATACAATAAATTTGTGATAATTATCAGTGCCGCGGTTGGTATATTTTGCATACTGCCATTCTACTTTATCCCTACTTCAAAGTAAAAAGTGACGTTTATAACACAGCAACTTCCTTTAGTGACTCTTGACAAGAATAGTGTACCACATAGTATGGTGTTTTCAAAATCAAATTCGCAGGAAGTAGTATATGTATTACATTTTAAAATAAAATGAGAGAGAACAGAAATTGTTACACTGCATGTTAAAACACAGACAATATGCTTAGCGGAAATGTATTACTGAAATCGCAAGTAAGTAAATATAACAAAAATATTCTAATAAATCCCATTGTTACGTGAAATATAATATTTGTGTAGTGTAATTTAACATAAAACTTCCAGTATATATATATATATATATATATATATATATATATATATATATATATATATATATATATATATAAGGCTTTAATTTTAAGAATTAAAAGCATACTTGTATTGCTAGTAATAACTTTTTTCTCTCGTTGTTTTCCAAACTTAACTGCAAAAATAGTTATTTACAACACAGTTTAATACGTAACTTCACACTCTTTAACAGTGATAAATACCTTGTGTACCATCAATGGCGTTGTTGGAGATGCCATTGCCATGGCCGCTAGAACCAGCATCGCTGGTGTCGTCGGGAATGACAACTTCTGTAGTAATGTCATTGCCATTAATACCAGTCGCAGTCCCCTCGCTACCGTAGCACCAACCACTCTGGCAGACCCATGAACCGTCGAAGCACATGCAGCGCTTACACAGATCGTTGTCATTCAGCGTATTACCACCGCAGGTCCATGACTGATCTTTTATTTGTGATCCAACTGCGTCAAAACAAGCACAACTTTCAACTGAGTCGCAGCCTTGTAGCAAGCACTAATCCACGTTCAGTCATGCAGCACTGCAGACCTTATCAACACTACTTACATGCTAGTCGTCCGGCTTACTCCACGCATTTTCAACGCTAGACCATAAGTAAACTACCCATTCATTACTACCCTACCTACACATCCGTAATATTAGTTAAAATTATCAAGACTTCTAAAGGAAAAATTATTGTCCCTTCCACAAGAAATATTGGCTATTGGAACTTCCACCTAATCACTGACAATTTCCACTCGTTTCTACACGGATATGGAAATTGTCACTTGTATATGCAGAAAGTATTTGGCAATTTATATATAGAGTATATATATACATATTTATATTTATATTTATATAAGTTATATATATATTTTCAATTATTAAAATGTTGCAATGTAAAATATATGGACGTACCTTTCAGGTATTCGACTGTGTTACGTTTTGAAGTAATAATATGCCTTCTATCGGTATCAAATCGCGTGTCTTTTCAGTTAAATCACGATTTACATATTTTAAAATTATTGTATGTTATATTCTGTATAATAGCTTGGTACCAAGGTGAGTTGAGAGTTTTACGGCCCTTTAATAAGAAGGTCTTGAGAGCTGGTGAGGTGAAGCGAGGTGAAAGGACAGCACAACGTCCATGCACGAGCCGAGATTAAAACCCAGGGCCTCACGCACCGTAGACGGACGACTACCGACTACGCTACGGGCGCCTGATATTTGGTACCGACTGCCTTAAGTAAATAACAGAACTTTACGTCTCGTCGACAGAGAGGTTATTTGAACCCGCCTGCTACATCAAGGAAAATAACCCTCAACCTTTTATATTCCTACTCTCGGGATTTTGGCTAAGTAAGGTTGTACCTACTGTCTTTCTGTTCCGTAGTGGACGACTTGAAATGAGGCGGAGCTCTAGTCTGATGTGGAAAATACAATTCCTACCTCTAAATATGCCGCAACAGAACATAACCTTCATATAGTCGTTTGGCCTCACATGTACAGTGTGAGATCCATGAATAGAAAATAATTTGTTAGGAATTTGCCGTTTTTTTTCCTTCAGGTAAACATTGACCTTAGCATTTGCGTATCTTAACTACGAAATGACACTAATATTTTTTACACTTACGTGCAAGTCTATAAATGCACAACGTTTTAATTTCTTCCCTCAACAACTAACAAATCAGCATGCTTTTAAACAAGCTTTGTTTTTCACAGTGCTGTCCCCCTGCGACGTGACGTCAGTAGGTGGTTACCTCAAGTCTTCCATTATATGATGGGTGAATATTAACTTACCAATTAAAATGTAGCTTAACTTATCGTAACTCTGGTAAAAGTATTCAGCATAACACCATATTTAGCTACGTAGTACCAAGAAATTATGCTAAAGATAGTATGACAAAGTTAACTTCAATAAGCCCGCATATGCTGAACACTGTCAGCTCAAAGATAAGGGATAGTGTATTACAAATATCTGTGTGTTGTTCATCGCCACAGAGATACAATGTCTTCGTGGGGTGATGCTAGTGTTGTGGTTACCTGACGACGAAGAATGTTTAGTTATTTTATATTTTACCGATGACTGCTTAGCACTCAGGGATTAAATTTAAAAATGATATCGAAAATCTAGAATCATACTAATTTTTCGTATAAATACGGGTTGAACTTAAAATGTTATTTTTGAAATGCGCCTTTAACAGAAATTATGTAATGTACATAGATTAAATGATTCACAACCTATATAAACGCAATCGAATTGGTAAATAAACCAAATATTTGACTAGTGAAAATATATTTGGAATTAAATTCAGGCAATACTTAATAATATTAACTATTAATTCAAAATAAAAATTGATGTTTCCATAAGTAATGTTTGTTTTATGATATAATGCCCTAGGACTTAATTATTCAATGCCGATTTCCTAATTGTAGAGCGGAAAAGCTAAAGGAGCTAAGTGCCAAAAATATGTTTTCGCATAAAAGGAAAAAAATACAGTGCTGCGAAGGCCTGCGGACATATAGAGGCGGCATTATTTAAATGCTCAAAAATATGTCAGGAAAATTATTGACACTTATTTCTTACAGTATTACATTGGTATCAACACACAGTTCATTTTGACATAAGAAATTCAATTTGGTCTCTTTTGCACGTACCTTCTTTAGCATTTCCACACTACAATTATCTACCATATCGGCACACGTGTGCATGTTTGTGTGTATGTGTGTTTGCACACGGAACATTTATACTCAGATCTACGGATTCTGAATGGATTTAGGAGGTTAACCATTACTTCACAATTAAAATCTGTCGTTTCCTTATCAAACCATGCCAGAAATTCCAAAACGTGCAAAATACCTATCAACTCCCAAACCTTATTGCTAATTAATGCAATTATTTTTAATGCTGTAATCTTGACTAGTGCACAGTCTCAACCGTTAAATTATTTGCTGTTCTTGTTTGACTACAAAGGTTCCCTTTATAATATTCAATAATTAAAAATATTGCATTTTATATTAGTACAGATGCGATATTTAAATCTGAATACAAAATAATTTATTAACAAATTAACATACGTGGTTTGGTCCATACTCTTGTATCGGAGAGCGATTTATAAAGAAATCGCATTGCAGCATTGCAAGTTTTCCTTTCAAGTTGGGAGAAGAGGGGCAGTAAGCGGTGTAGAATAGCATATATGTGTGTGTGTGTGGTAGTTTAACTATAAGCCGATATGAAATAACGGTGGATCTGAGTGGACATGTTTTGTTCCCCCAACATCAAAAACAGCTACAGCTGTACCGGTAATAAAGGAATTTCTTGAAGTTTTATTTAAAGCACTTATCTGGCATGCATTCTTTTCTGCGAAATTCCCTCGGTGACATATTACATAAAATTGTATTGTTACGACGTAATATAAAATAATTTTTTCCTACACGCCTGTTTATGTTTAAAGGTTATTCTATACGTTATGAAATCATAAAGTACCGAATAAACCCACTTCATACACTTAAACAAAACATGGGAACCGAAGTAACGATTGCAGAACCGGGTACAGAAACAGTATTCTCCGGAATATGTGTCTCTAGTATTCAATCAGCGCGCCACACCGCTCAGTCCTGTATAAGAGAACTGGCAGATTTGGCGGGAGACATTTTCTAACACTGTCAATGATAATATATTATTACTTATTGTGGCTTCTGGCTTAGGCATGTCAGTACAGTAAAATATATGCCGAGTTCTTCAAAATGAGTGAGTGGGAGATTTTGGTCAACGCTTAACATCGAGGTCTTCAGCGCTGGTGAGGGGTGATATGAGGTGAGATTGGAGCAGCGCCGGAATGAAAGGGTGGGGGTAAACGGAGATCCCCGAGAAAACCCACTGACTAACGGCATCGTCCGGCACGATTCCCACATGCGAAAATCCGGGGACTGACCCCGTTAAGAACCGAACCCGGATCGCCTTGGTGGGAGGCGAGGGGTTTGACCCCTCGACCACCACGAACCACTCAACAAAATGAGACCTCGTGGGGATCATTTATAAAGGAATGAGCGTGCGGCTACTATGCGTACAGAGTGCCTCAAGGTCACTTGGCGAACAATCTCAGAACCTACTCTATGTGGCATTGTCACTCTACACTCTATATCCTCACACCCTCGCTCTGATACGCACATTCCCCAAGGGGCACTTTTAAAACAACTCCCATTGTAATTACACTCAGTTGATTACAAACACTGCTATGTTTATAATATTATTTTGTGGTTATAATACGCATACCAGCTGGAAGGTAACAATTAACATGGGCTTCAAAACTGTTCCCTTTATAGTGAACGTCGTATATGACAGTGTAGATCCAGACAGAAGCAGCGAGGAAGATAACTTCAACACGATATTAGGACTGACATCATTGGATACTTGATGATAACTTACGCATGAGATTAGAAACGACTTTGGATTCTTGACGTGGCCAGTAAGGAAACGGCGGGTAAGATAACCTCCAGGCTTGCAACACATCGGCCTGCATGGCGATGACGAGCAGCGCAAGTACAGTTGGTGCCAAGAGCTTCATGCTGCTGCAACAACGCCATACACACATCTACTTCACTGCAGGCCCACCTACAGTGAAAAAAATACTTATTAGTCATTGCAAAATATTTTGTTAAAATGGACCTTACCAAATTTTTTCTTGTAGTGGTTACAAAATTGTTTTGCAGTCACTGCAAAACTTTATTGCGAACAGCAAAATATTTTTGTGGTCACTACAAAAAAAATTTGGTAGGGTCCATTTTAACAAAATATTTTGCAGTGACTAATAAGTATTTTTCAGTGTAATATTGCAGACTGGACATATCAACAACACACACCACATATTTGAGTGGGCAACTTCACCATCATATTGTTCTGGTACGAGACCAGAGCATATTCGTAAAGTGCAGTGTTGAAGGTCTCCGAATATCTGGGGCATGTTACTAAACACGGCTATGGAGGGATGTCTGCAGCCTCGAGGACATTAAACACGCCCGAACGTACTACCGCCAGTAGACGCGATAAACAAGGACAAGTTTATAACACATAGCGACTATTTAAGAAGCACAAATGTAAGAGGGGACTGTCATGTGACCAACAGGGCGACATAATGCTACCCAAGGTACTGACCTGCCATGCTCGGCCGTCGTAACCATGCCCTCAGCCAGCCTGCCCGGGTTATTACAAGGTGAGAAACATAAACCATAATAATAAAGTATAGGTATTGCGGGATAAAGTGAGCACTAAAAATTTAACCTTTGAAAAATATCACTAACAGTTACTGCATATAATTTAACTGTACATGTAGTCTCCTTACTGCTTGTATGGTTGGCAGCGAAATTACATAATATAGTTCAGTTTATTTTCTTATTTAAATACAGCTATACTGAAACAAAATCAACCGAAATCGATATAATTGTATTCTATATAATTAATATACTTTTTTTCATCAAACTTTATACGTACCTACCGACTTCACCATATATCTTACACGCGGAAGCATCAAGTGACGTGTCCAGAGAGGTTAAAACATTTCCCGTCGTTAGCCGTTAAACGCGGAAAGATACGAATTGGCTGAAAACAGATCTTTAGCAGGGCTTATTTTAGTGCTCACTTTATCGTGAACCGCCTATATCTGGACTATTTACATTGCTGTGGCCCGAATATTAATAAAATCTCCTCCACGGGCAAACGTTATTGTAACTGAAGTGTAGAATTCAATAATTATATATGTTTCAAAACAACGTCTCTTATTTCTAATAACACATGTTTCATTATAACAGCAAAACACTTAACGCTGCGGTATCAACTACAAATCAAATATAAATATGATCTTTGAAAGAACTGTGCAATGGGAGTGCATGACTGGATTTATTTGCTTGGACATACTCCATTGCGAAATAAATGACTGTCAAAAGAAAACTTAAAATAAAAATAAGACAAGAAAACATAAATAAGCAGAGTATGCTTTATACATCAGGATACATACACAACATGAAATTACAAAATTGGAATCTGGTCATCAGGATACTCTGCTTATTTATGTTTTCTTGTCTTATTTTTATTTTTAATTTTCTTTTGACAGTCATTTATTTCGCAATGGAGTATGTCCAAGCAAATAAATCCAGTCATCAACTATAAAGCTTATTAAATCGCAGTAGATAAAACAAAGTTTAATCCTCAACAATACATTGTCAAATAGTTTTGTAAATAAAAAATAAAAAAATAGTTCTACACACAGCTACACAAATACTGTGATCTTTCTCGAAAATTCATACACTCCTGATTTTATGCGATGTGTTTGTCATAGTAATGAAATAACTTTTAGAATATCATATCATTGGATTTATTGAAAATATTAAGTTAAAGAAAATTCATAATTCACAGTCTGTAATATCTAGTGAAATATAGAAGCTGTGAGGACCACGACCGTAGAAGAACAGGTCTGGACACTCGCCTGGAAACTTGACCCCCTTGTTGCTTGGTTGCAGTTCACTAGGTTACCGAGAATATTGTGTTTTATTGGCGCTGCAGTTAGGGCGGTCGGACTCAAACTCCGCCCACTTCATAAACAATTTATCAAAACTTATTTTATATCAATTAATTATACACTCCTTTCGCTCACAAATCTTTAACAAAAGGCTCCAGCAATCTTTATTTACTTTATAATGTTAACAATGGAAAAAAGTGGACGGAGTTTAACTCCGACTGCCCGAAAAACAGCGCCAAAAAGTACGACATCCTCGGTAACTTGAACTAAAGCCAAACAAGAAGAGGGTCAAGCAAAATACATTGTTAGATAGACGAGTGTCCAGACCTGTTCTTCTACGACCGTAGTGAGGACATACCACAGGTTATAAAAATATGAAAGCGAAACTACTGGACGGTATATCAGTAAAACATTATTGAGATAGATGCGTTCTGGTAAATTCAGTTGGTCTGGCGTAAAGTCCACATCATTTATACAGTAAGGTGTAAGAGTAAGCTCACCGTACTTATGAAGATTTTTCCTGAAAGTAAAATCGCTAAAAACATATTTACTGAGCAGTTAATTTAGAATTTCACTTAATATTTTCACGTAAATAAATTCCTTTTTCTGTTTTATTTTTATCATTAGCATTTCAAATACAAGACTAAATACACAATATTACTAATATATATATTTTGTGTTGTTTACAAGGTTTTGCAAATAATTTTTTAGTAAATTCAAAGTTATTCAACAAATTTGTATTCACCGTTACGTATCGGTGAGTTTATTATGCCGAGCAGAATGTGTAATCTCTTAACGTATGTCTTATGTGGTTTTTAATAGGGCATCTACCCCCG
The DNA here is from genome assembly GCA_003012365.1 of Medauroidea extradentata. NCBI lineage: Eukaryota > Metazoa > Arthropoda > Insecta > Phasmatodea > Phasmatidae > Medauroidea > Medauroidea extradentata. The sequence continues at coordinate 73,451 of PNEQ01001565.1, read as the reverse complement.
CACATATAGTCATACGCACGTGGAATCCTTAAAAAAAAAATAACGCCTCATATGTGGTCGGAGTTTTATGTTCGTTGTTTGTTACTCTGTTATCGACATTGTACAGCGTAGAATGTACTGCAATCTTTATGTAATTCACGAAACGTTAGTTGTCACACGTTTGAAAATAGGCGTTGATGACGAAAACATTGCAAGTTTATATTTGTACTTGACAGTGATATACGTGTAGATTTTATAGGTGACAAGTTTTTCCATATTTTAATATTGGAATAAGTCGTTTTGTCAAAATGACGCATCAAAAATAACATTTTTTTTAATTTTTGATATACATATAAAATATACCTAATTATTCATGAAAAACTTAACAAACACAAGTAAAAAGTAAATGTTTTTGCCTGTGATTATTGTATAGCCCTACGTGTTCTACAAGTTCACGTTTATTTTGCCTTGCACAAACTCATACATGACAGGATGTGAAAATAATTTTTGTAAAAGTTCGAGAAACCTTTTAAGTTATAAAATAACCAAAAATAATAAAAATAAACTCACGTTTACCTAGCAACGTGTAAGGTTATTCAGAAAAGTTATGCAGTAAAATAAGTATGTTACTGTAGAAACATTATAAGGTAACAGACTTCAAATAATATATAAAAACACCGATTAGCTAAAAAGTTCGTCTCTACTAGCGAAAACAGTCTTGTAAAATAAATTGTTTTATATCATGTAAGTAGACGATGATTTAAAAGTTTAAGTTAATACATACAAGAGTTAATAATGAACACGCCGACAGATCTGACATCGAAGAAAACAATGAACGTAATTTACACGGTATTTACAGCATTCATGCAATTGTTTTAGGAACCAAATCAGCCGATAAGAATACTAACAGCACAGAACTGTCATTCTGACGCGCGAGTCTCGTTAGTGATTCCACTGCACTTCATAAAATAAACATATAAACATTTTGAAACACGTGTTCTCATGAACCGACAGTTTCACACAAGAAAACGCCACATAACTTTACAGGTATAAATTTTTATGTACGAGGAAGTTATGGATATAGGGTTTTAAACAATTGCGGACTTCGTCATGAAGTGTCTATGTCCTGTCGTGATAACTGGACTGAGTTCATAAAACCGTGGAAAACTGAAATACTTTGTATCTGATCAGGAATCGAACCTCAACCCTCCCGAATGCTGTTTTAAAGTTTTACCACCTGAATATCTCTCCCAAATAATGGTACAGAAAATATAGACTAACGTTGCATCGGTACGAGAGAAAGTAAGGTTCTAAGACCAGCCTTCAGTTGCGGTGATAGATAACCATGCTTTCAATATTCTAAGTAAGTGTAAATACAAAGAATACAGGAATTTGAAAAGAATTCCATGCAGATATACACAACAAAGACGGAGAAAAATTCAGCATCAGAGCTACTGAAATCATTCAACTATTACTTACATTGAAGATTTCTCAGCGTAAGCAGTCGATGTTGATTGCAGGGAAATATACCAAAGCAGTTAGCTTTTATACTTGCTGCAGATAATAGCAGGCTTGTAAAAATCACACCTGAGAGTATTAATATTTTGTTTATTAATAGGCTTTTGTTATTTAACAATAATAACGGAAATTTCTCATAATCTATTGCAATGATTTTGGACAAACAATTCCTCGTTAAACTTAATGTCACCTTTCAAATACACAATTTAAAACCCATTTGACAATGACCCGTCGGCACATACAGTCATATTAATTTAAAATTATACAATGCAACGTAAATAAAACGAACTGTGTGAATTTCATGAGTTTTTAATATTTTGTAGCTTTCATAAAATGTCGACCACCATTCTTCAATTTTAAATACCACAGGCTTGGTGCTATCTATTGTCAAGTCATTTTTATGACCGCAATTAACAACTTCAGAGAAAATTAATTTCCGATTTGAAATTCCTGTTAGGTTGAAAGTAAAGCAAAAATAATTTCAAAACACGTTTTTTCATAGACCTACATTTTATACTGCACAATTGCAAACGCTTTCTTTGGAGCAACGAAAAAAATTATTTGAGGCCGTTTAGTTTGAGAAAACGATATCTTACAGCACATAAAAGAAAAACTTCAAAAACGTATGTTGGCTGATGGTTTTTTTTTTGTCTCTGAGAAGAGAGCAATGCTGATCGAATGTTAGAACTCTCGCCTCCCACCAAGGCGATCCGGGCTCGATTCCCAGCGAGGTCGTTCTCCGCATTTTCGCATATGGGAATCATGCCGGACGATGCCGCTGGTAGGCAGGTTTTTTTATCTCCCGTTTTCCCGCCCGACAGTTTGTAATTCCGAGTATCTAGGTAGCCATAAATCATAACTCGAAAACCACTCGATCGATTTAAATATTTTTGGCATGAAGTTTTTGTACATATAGTTGATAAAACTGCGTAGTTTGAAAATAAAAAAAAATCAAATATTTTTGAAAACTATGAGCATGAATAACTTTGCACATAACTAGCTACGACTGACACTGCTTGATCTATTCATCCAGGTGACACCCACAACTTAGAAAGGATGCAGAAACATGTACTTTTAGTATGTTTTCCCCATCGATGTTTGCAGGGGCCCACTAAGCAGAAACTTTCTTGAAATTAACTCAAAGGATATTTAAAAAAAACGCGAATTGACTACTTGTATGAAAATTAATTTGATTTGTACATTATTTTTTGTCACTATGCAGTTCATCCGGTCGCGATGAAACTTTGGCGAGTTGCTGTGCGTGCGTTCACGAAGGTTTTTTTTTAGGGGGGGGGGGGGGCTTGATTGTGAGCCAGAACTGGGTACCAAAAAATTGTAGCCAGAAGAGGGTGCCAAAATATTGTGAAAAAACAACTTTAATGGGAAACTGTGCGTGCGCCCTCGAAGTGTTCTGCGAAAAATTTGGGTTGAGTGAATTGGAGCAAGGGTGTACACAAAACGGGATACGGAGTGTTTGAACTTGATACACAAAAAATTTATGTTCAAGCGTCAGCAAAACTTTCTACAAAATCCTTTTCTTCTTTGGAGGGGAAGCGGGACACCAAAACGGGATGGAGAGTCATACGGGGTATCAAAAATTTTAGAGAAGGAACAAAACAGGGGCGTTGCTCATAAATTCTAAGAGGACACCTACTCATGCCGTTACAAAAATATATTATGTATATGTATAAAATAAAAGTAATATAAATAATAAGTAAATAATATTCCAGCCGGAATTAACAGCGAGCAACAATTTTATAATTTGTTTCGGCAAACATGAAATTTAAAATTCCGTGCTAGCTCAGCTACAGTACAAATAAAATTTATGTCAGTATTGCAGTATGGTATCCAGCATAATTAAGGTGGTTGGAAAGGAAATCAATTGTATTTTTCTTCAAATTCAGTTACTGGATAAATGGTATCCCACAAACTAAGAAATACAAGGGTGCGTTCTACTACAGTTTTCAACGTCATATATTTATTTTTGTTATTGTATCAGACATATTTTCTTATTTTAGACATAAATTGTGACTAAATTTTAATCCCATTTAATTTTTTCTCTCTCATAGTTTGCATACTGGCTCTTAAACGTCAAAATTTGCATCTTACGGTTTTGTGCACGCTACTAAAACAAACTGACATCCCAAACTGAAAAAATACTTACAGTGAATACGATATTTTAGGTTAAAACGTCTCCTATATCAAAATAAAAAAAAAGTGTTATAAAATATTCTTTATATTTTTAGTTGTAATTTCAATTTTCAGCATTTTTTAAACACAAAAACAATTAATTTTTATATAGCAGACCTTGTAGCCTATAACAATGTTATTCGCTGTGCATTTTTTTTAGTTTGGTATGTCAGTTGATTTTAGTGGTGTGCTCAAAACCGTAAAATGCAAAATTCGACGTTTACGAGACTCTACGCCAAAACTATGATAGATGAAAAAAAAAATTAATAAGAGCAAATTTAAGTCCCAATTTATGTCTACAATAAGAAAAAATATTTGGTTTAAAGTAAACATAAAAATATGACGTTGAAAACTGATATATACCGCGCCCTTAAGTGTGTTCGCGCTGTAAAAATGTATAACTTTATATTTACGTGACATTGTGTAAGTTTTATAGCCGTTACTTGTGACTACAAATTACACTTGTAAAAATTTTTCTGCTCTCATAGTTTTTCCATAGCAGCATGCCAAAGTCAGAATTCCCAAGTTACGGGAACATAGTAATAACAAAAACCAAGTATCTTAGTTGAATGAAATAGTTTACACATAGCTTATATATCATAAAACATATGTTAAATGTTTAAAATCACACAACAGTCATTTTGTATTTTTATAAACTGCATAAACGAAGTAAATGGTCATCAATTTAAGATATTTTAAAAAGCACAAAGGAATTTCATTGTTTTTTTTTTTTTTTTTTTTTCAAATATTTTGTCATACTGCCCATAATATCTGATTTCAGTGTATATTATTTCATTCAAGTAAGACACTTCATTTTTTTTTATTGCCATGTTACCGTAACTTGCAAGTTTTGATTTTGTCATGTCTCTATGGGAAAACTATGAGAATTAAAAAAAATTTACAATTGGAAAATGTAGTCTCAAGTAACATCTATAAAAGCAATTACTGTGCCGTAAAAATATAAAATTATGTACAAACTCTTGTCGAAATCGCAGTTTTATGTTTTCTATTCGTACAAATACAAAAAAAACTAATCAGAATTGAAACACTGTACAATAAAAAAAATTACTCACTGAACTTAGCCTAATTCAAACTACCTTTGTGATTACACTGCAAAGAATTTTGTATTTGTGAAACAATGTATTTTTTGTAACTTTTGTCCTATTTCAACAGTTGAAAATACAAAATAGTTTCTATGTGTACTCGTTGAATATTTTGAAGTAGTTTAGTGAAAACATGTTTCAGAGCATAATTTTTTACTTTAGAAATTCAGTTGATAGTATGATCTGGAATTGTTTCTAATTTAATTTCTAAAAATCCATACATATTTGTAATGTTCCCGGAAGTGTGTAGTTCGTTAATTGCCCTTCATATATAAAGTTGAGCGTATAAGATATTTTGGTACAATTTATCATTGTCCTTCATTGTCTGGTTCCGGTCAGAAGCCAACTACATTGCAGTCAGCTTGGAGAGCGCCTCGGCAGGCGATACTGTTTTTCTTGCATGAGAATTCTTTGTGCTTGTTTCAGTTTTGTCACTTGTTCAAGAGGAAGCATACAATACTTCTAAATTTATACGGTAATCTGTTTACAGGCGTCCAATGAATTCCTTAAGCAGCGGAATTCATTTCTTTTGAAACTTTTCTTTGAGATGCAATTTAATGTTCTTCCTCTGTGAACTACAGCTTGACTCTTCAATACGTTTCCGCGGGCGTCCTCGAGTGCTAGGACCGGCAGTCACATTTTGTGTGTTTGGCGTGCATGAGAGAGTGACTTGTACATTCTGTCTTGAAAGCTAATATCTTGACTAAGCCATTTCATATTTTAAGGGCGCGGTCTACCGTAATTTTCACCATCATTATTTTATTTTGTATTTGTACCAGATATTTGTTTTCTTATTTTAACACAAAATGTGACTAAATTTGGCTCTTATGAAATTTTTTCATCTCTCATATTTTTCGCGTAATGGCTTGTTTAAGTCATATTTTGCATGTTTCCGTTTTAACGACTACACTAAAACCAATTGATATACCAAACTCAAAAAAATCACAGTGGATAAAGACATTGCAGGCTACAATGACATGCTCATAAAATTAAATAATAAAATTTATTTGTATTTAAAAAAATATTGAATTTTTAAATGTTTATTTTCAGTTTCAGCATTTTTTTAAATTCAAATAATTTTTATTCCTTTTATTCCAACAGTAAATTTTCCTCTGAGATCATTATTTTACACATAAAATACTGGCAGAAAGTTTTTAGCATTAAAACTTAATCATGACAGTAATATACACCCAACTGTTCCATTCAAAATTTAAAATGTAATCACTTCACTAAGTTACATCACTAATATTACACATATTGAACGTTACTCTCCAAATGAGAGAGCGCAAAATGTCAGAAATAAGTAAATTACTTTTGTGTCTGCGCCAGGTTGCAGCAAGTCTTTGCTTTGCTGTACACAGAAATGCTTAAAGAATGACCAGGCAAAGCCTCGTCACGGAAGACGGTGGCGAAACCTTTCAAACGTCAACGGACATTCTCATAATTACACGACACGCTGTCAATATACACACCAGTCTTTAGACGCTGCAAATAAATAATAACTCATTACTTATCGAACGTATTGTAAGCTAATATGAAAAAGCACGCCTTTATCTGTGAACACCTACAGCTTCACTGTACGCCTTCAAATTGTTAATTGCGCGCCCGCTTCGCAGCATGTATTACATTATAACAGAAACGTCCACTTCCAGATCTCCTGGAGGGTCAAATATCAGGCAGAGG